>JAENPR010002785.1:0-40414 GCA_018135685.1 Themeda triandra | reverse complement strand
AAAAATCGAGGGCCCCACCACATAAAAATGTAAAAATGGTTCATACTCGCACTAGTAGGGAAACTCCATCCGTGGAAATTTACCATGGTTTGGCAACGTGCAAAATTACAATGGCTTGGCTATGCAAAAGTACCTACAAGCCCACAACGACGTTTTATGCGGAAAATATGGCATGTGTGGACCACACGGGTAGGTGTAGGGGCGCCGCTATGTATGGTCGCGTCCGATGTTCACTTATGATTACAAACGTCCATTGGTCACGGCCCACACCTATTAGGGCGACGAGCGCTAGGCCGTAGAGTACGGCTCGGTCGAGCTGATATCTATTCGTCGTGACCGAAGGAACCAGATGACAAAAAAATCAAGGGCCCCACCACATAAAAATGTAAAAATGGTTCATACTCGCACTAGTAGGGAAACTCCATCCATGGAAATTTACCATGGTTTGGCAACGTGCAAAAATTACTATGGCTTGGCTAAGCAAAAGTACCTACAAGCCCAAAACGACGTTTTATGCGGAAAATATGGCATGTGTGGACCACACGGGTAGGTGTAGGGGCGCCGCTATGTATGGTCGCGTCCGATGTTCACTTACGATTGAAAACGTCCATTGGTCACGGCCCACACCTATTAGGGCGACGAGCGCTAGGCCGTAGAGTACGGCTCGGTCGAGCTGATATCTATTCGTCGTGACCGAAGGAACCAGATGACAAAAAAATCGAGGGCCCCACCACATAAAAATGTAAAAATGGTTCGTACTCGCACTAGTAGGGAAACTCCATCCATGGAAATTTACCATGGTTTGGCAACGTGCAAAAATTACTATGGCTTGGCTATGCAAAAGTACCTACAAGCCCAAAACGACGTTTTATGCGGAAAATATGGCATGTGTGGACCACACGGGTAGGTGTAGGGGCGCCGCTATGTATGATCGCGTCCGATGTTCACTTACGATTGAAAACGTCCATTGGTCACGGCCCACACCTATTAGGGCGATGAGCGCTAGGCCGTAGAGTACTGCTCGGTCGAGCGGATATCTATTCGTCATGACCGAAGGAACCGGATGACAAAAAAATCGAGGGCCCCACCACATAAAAATGTAAAAATGGTTCATACTCGCACTAGTAGGGAAACTCCATCCGTGGAAATTTACCATGGTTTGGCAGCGTGCAAAATTACAATGGCTTGGCTATGCAAAAGTACCTACAAGCCCACAACGACGTTTTATGCGGAAAATATGGCATGTGTGGACCACACGGGTAGGTGTAGGGGCGCCGCTATGTATGGTCGCGTCCGATGTTCACTTATGATTACAAACGTCCATTGGTCACGGCCCACACCTATTAGGGCGACGAGCGCTAGGCCGTAGAGTACGGCTCGGTCGAGCTGATATCTATTCGTCGTGACCGAAGGAACCAGATGACAAAAAAATCGAGGGCCCCACCACATAAAAATGTAAAAATGGTTCATACTCGCACTAGTAGGGAAACTCCATCCATGGAAATTTACCATGGTTTGGCAACGTGCAAAAATTACTATGGCTTGGCTAAGCAAAAGTACCTACAAGCCCAAAACGACGTTTTATGCGGAAAATATGGCATGTGTGGACCACACGGGTAGGTGTAGGGGCGCCGCTATGTATGGTCGCGTCCGATGTTCACTTACGATTGAAAACGTCCATTGGTCATGGCCCACACCTATTAGGGCGACGAGCGCTAGGCCGTAGAGTACGGCTCGGTCGAGCTGATATCTATTCGTCGTGACCGAAGGAACCAGATGACAAAAAAATCGAGGGCCCCACCACATAAAAATGTAAAAATGGTTCGTACTCGCACTAGTAGGGAAACTCCATCCGTGGAAATTTACCATGGTTTGGCAACGTGCAAAAATTACTATGGCTTGGCTATGCAAAAGTACCTACAAGCCCAAAACGACGTTTTATGCGGAAAATATGGCATGTGTGGACCACACGGGTAGGTGTAGGGGCGCCGCTATGTATGGTCGCGTCCGATGTTCACTTACGATTGAAAACGTCCATTGGTCACGGCCCACACCTATTAGGGCGATGAGCGCTAGGTCGTAGAGTACGGCTCGGTCGAGCTGATATCTATTCGCCGTGACCGAAGGAACCGATGACAAAAAAATCGAGGGCCCCACCACATAAAAATGTAAAAATGGTTCATACTCGCACTAGTAGGGAAACTCCATCCGTGGAAATTTACCATGGTTTGGCAGCGTGCAAAATTACTATGGCTTGGCTATGCAAAAGTACCTACAAGCCCACAACGACGTTTTATGCGGAAAATATGGCATGTGTGGACCACACGGGTAGGTGTAGGGGCGCCGCTATGTATGGTCGCGTCCGATGTTCACTTACGATTGAAAACGTCCATTGGTCACGGCCCACACCTATTAGGGCGACGAGCGCTAGGCCGTAGAGTACGGCTCGGTCGAGCTGATATCTATTCGTCGTGACCGAAGGAACCAGATGACAAAAAAATCGAGGGCCCCACCACATAAAAATGTAAAAATGGTTCATACTCGCACTAGTAGGGAAACTCCATCCATGGAAATTTACCATGGTTTGGCAACGTGCAAAAATTACTATGGCTTGGCTATGCAAAAGTACCTACAAGCCCAAAACGACGTTTTATGCGGAAAATATGGCATGTGTGGACCACACGGGTAGGTGTAGGGGCGCCGCTATGTATGGTCGCGTCCGATGTTCACTTACGATTGAAAACGTCCATTGGTCACGGCCCACACCTATTAGGGCGACGAGCGCTAGGCCGTAGAGTACGGCTCGGTCGAGCTGATATCTATTCGTCGTGACCGAAGGAACCAGATGACAAAAAAATCGAGGGCCCCACCACATAAAAATGTAAAAATGGTTCGTACTCGCACTAGTAGGGAAACTCCATCCGTGGAAATTTACCATGGTTTGGCAACGTGCAAAAATTACTATGGCTTGGCTATGCAAAAGTACCTACAAGCCCAAACGACGTTTTATGCGGAAAATATGGCATGTGTGGACCACACGGGTAGGTGTAGGGGCGCCGCTATGTATGATCGCGTCCGATGTTCACTTACGATTGAAAACGTCCATTGGTCACGGCCCACACCTATTAGGGCGATGAGCGCTAGGCCGTAGAGTACGGCTCGGCGAGCGGATATCTATTCGTCATGACCGAAGGAACCGATGACAAAAAAATCGAGGGCCCCACCACATAAAAATGTAAAAATGGTTCATACTCGCACTAGTAGGGAAACTCCATCCGTGGAAATTTACCATGGTTTGGCAGCGTGCAAAATTACAATGGCTTGGCTATGCAAAAGTACCTACAAGCCCACAACGACGTTTTATGCGGAAAATATGGCATGTGTGGACCACACGGGTAGGTGTAGGGGCGCCGCTATGTATGGTCGCGTCCGATGTTCACTTATGATTACAAACGTCCATTGGTCACGGCCCACACCTATTAGGGCGACGAGCGCTAGGCCGTAGAGTACGGCTCGGTCGAGCTGATATCTATTCGTCGTGACCGAAGGAACCGATGACAAAAAAATCGAGGGCCCCACCACATAAAAATGTAAAAATGGTTCATACTCGCACTAGTAGGGAAACTCCATCCATGGAAATTTACCATGGTTTGGCAACGTGCAAAAATTACTATGGCTTGGCTAAGCAAAAGTACCTACAAGCCCAAAACGACGTTTTATGCGGAAAATATGGCATGTGTGGACCACACGGGTAGGTGTAGGGGCGCCGCTATGTATGGTCGCGTCCGATGTTCACTTACGATTGAAAACGTCCATTGGTCATGGCCCACACCTATTAGGGCGACGAGCGCTAGGCCGTAGAGTACGGCTCGGTCGAGCTGATATCTATTCGTCGTGACCGAAGGAACCGATGACAAAAAAATCGAGGGCCCCACCACATAAAAATGTAAAAATGGTTCGTACTCGCACTAGTAGGGAAACTCCATCCGTGGAAATTTACCATGGTTTGGCAACGTGCAAAAATTACTATGGCTTGGCTATGCAAAAGTACCTACAAGCCCAAAACGACGTTTTATGCGGAAAATATGGCATGTGTGGACCACACGGGTAGGTGTAGGGGCGCCGCTATGTATGATCGCGTCCGATGTTCACTTATGATTGAAAACGTCCATTGGTCACGGCCCACACCTATTAGGGCGATGAGCGCTAGGCCATAGAGTACTGCTCGGTCGAGCGGATATCTATTCGTCATGACCGAAGGAACCGGATGACAAAAAAATCGAGGGCCCCACCACATAAAAATGTAAAAATGGTTCATACTCGCACTAGTAGGGAAACTCCATCCGTGGAAATTTACCATGGTTTGGCAGCGTGCAAAATTACAATGGCTTGGCTATGCAAAAGTACCTACAAGCCCACAACGACGTTTTATGCGGAAAATATGGCATGTGTGGACCACACGGGTAGGTGTAGGGGCGCCGCTATGTATGGTCGCGTCCGATGTTCACTTACGATTACAAACGTCCATTGGTCACGGCCCACACCTATTAGGGCGACGAGCGCTAGGCCGTAGAGTACGGCTCGGTCGAGCTGATATCTATTCGTCGTGACCGAAGGAACCGGATGACAAAAAAATCGAGGGCCCCACCACATAAAAATGTAAAAATGGTTCATACTCGCACTAGTAGGGAAACTCCATCCATGGAAATTTACCATGGTTTGGCAACGTGCAAAAATTACTATGGCTTGGCTAAGCAAAAGTACCTACAAGCCCAAACGACGTTTTATGCGGAAAATATGGCATGTGTGGACCACACGGGTAGGTGTAGGGGCGCCGCTATGTATGGTCGCGTCCGATGTTCACTTACGATTGAAAACGTCCATTGGTCATGGCCCACACCTATTAGGGCGACGAGCGCTAGGCCGTAGAGTACGGCTCGGTCGAGCTGATATCTATTCGTCGTGACCGAAGGAACCGATGACAAAAAAATCGAGGGCCCCACCACATAAAAATGTAAAAATGGTTCGTACTCGCACTAGTAGGGAAACTCCATCCGTGGAAATTTACCATGGTTTGGCAACGTGCAAAAATTACTATGGCTTGGCTATGCAAAAGTACCTACAAGCCCAAAACGACGTTTTATGCGGAAAATATGGCATGTGTGGACCACACGGGTAGGTGTAGGGGCGCCGCTATGTATGGTCGCGTCCGATGTTCACTTATGATTGAAAACATCCATTGGTCACGGCCCACACCTATTAGGGCGATGAGCGCTAGGCCGATTGAGAGTACGGCTTGCGGTCGAGCGGATATCTATTCGTCATGACCGAAGGAACCGGATGACAAAAAAATCGAGGGCCCCACCACATAAAAATGTAAAAATGGTTCATACTCGCACTAGTAGGGAAACTCCATCCGTGGAAATTTACCATGGTTTGGCAGCGTGCAAAATTACAATGGCTTGGCTATGCAAAAGTACCTACAAGCCCACAACGACGTTTTATGCGGAAAATATGGCATGTGTGGACCACACGGGTAGGTGTAGGGGCGCCGCTATGTATGGTCGCGTCCGATGTTCACTTACGATTACAAACGTCCATTGGTCACGGCCCACACCTATTAGGGCGACGAGCGCTAGGCCGTAGAGTACGGCTCGGTCGAGCTGATATCTATTCGTCGTGACCGAAGGAACCGATGACAAAAAAATCGAGGGCCCCACCACATAAAAATGTAAAAATGGTTCATACTCGCACTAGTAGGGAAACTCCATCCATGGAAATTTACCATGGTTTGGCAACGTGCAAAAATTACTATGGCTTGGCTAAGCAAAAGTACCTACAAGCCCAAAACGACGTTTTATGCGGAAAATATGGCATGTGTGGACCACACGGGTAGGTGTAGGGGCGCCGCTATGTATGGTCGCGTCCGATGTTCACTTACGATTGAAAACGTCCATTGGTCATGGCCCACACCTATTAGGGCGACGAGCGCTAGGCCGTAGAGTACGGCTCGGTCCGAGCCGATATCTATTCGTCGTGACCGAAGGAACCGATGACAAAAAAATCGAGGGCCCCACCACATAAAAATGTAAAAATGGTTCGTACTCGCACTAGTAGGGAAACTCCATCCGTGGAAATTTACCATGGTTTGGCAACGTGCAAAAATTACTATGGCTTGGCTAAGCAAAAGTACCTACAAGCCCAAAACGACGTTTTATGCGGAAAATATGGCATGTGTGGACCACACGGGTAGGTGTAGGGGCGCCGCTATGTATGGTCGCGTCCGATGTTCACTTACGATTGAAAACGTCCATTGGTCATGGCCCACACCTATTAGGGCGACGAGCGCTAGGCCGTAGAGTACGGCTCGGCCGAGCCGATATCTATTCGTCGTGACCGAAGGAACCGATGACAAAAAAATCGAGGGCCCCACCACATAAAAATGTAAAAATGGTTCGTACTCGCACTAGTAGGGAAACTCCATCCGTGGAAATTTACCATGGTTTGGCAACGTGCAAAAATTACTATGGCTTGGCTATGCAAAAGTACCTACAAGCCCAAAACGACGTTTTATGCGGAAAATATGGCATGTGTGGACCACACGGGTAGGTGTAGGGCGCCGCTATGTATGGTCGCGTCCGATGTTCACTTACAATTGAAAACGTCCATTGGTCACGGCCCACACCTATTAGGCGATGAGCGCTAGGCCGTAGAGTACGGCTTGCGGTCGAGCGGATATCTATTCGTCATGACCGAAGGAACCGATGACAAAAAAATCGAGGGCCCCACCACATAAAAATGTAAAAATGGTTCATACTCGCACTAGTAGGGAAACTCCATCCGTGGAAATTTACCATGGTTTGGCAGCGTGCAAAATTACTATGGCTTGGCTATGCAAAAGTACCTACAAGCCCACAACGACGTTTTATGCGGAAAATATGGCATGTGTGGACCACACGGGTAGGTGTAGGGGCGCCGCTATGTATGATCGCGTCCGATGTTCACTTACGATTGAAAACATCCATTGGTCACGGCCCACACCTATTAGGGCGATGAGCGCTAGGCCGTAGAGTACGGCTCGGTCCGAGCGGATATCTATTCGTCATGACCGAAGGAACCGATGACAAAAAAATCGAGGGCCCCACCACATAAAAATGTAAAAATGGTTCATACTCGCACTAGTAGGGAAACTCCATCCGTGGAAATTTACCATGGTTTGGCAGCGTGCAAAATTACTATGGCTTGGCTATGCAAAAGTACCTACAAGCCCACAACGACGTTTTATGCGGAAAATATGGCATGTGTGGACCACACGGGTAGGTGTAGGGGCGCCGCTATGTATGGTCGCGTCCGATGTTCACTTACGATTGAAAACGTCCATTGGTCACGGCCCACACCTATTAGGGCGACGAGCGCTAGGCCGTAGAGTACGGCTCGGCCGAGCCGATATCTATTCGTCGTGACCGAAGGAACCGGATGACAAAAAAATCGAGGGCCCCACCACATAAAAATGTAAAAATGGTTCATACTCGCACTAGTAGGGAAACTCCATCCATGGAAATTTACCATGGTTTGGCAACGTGCAAAAATTACTATGGCTTGGCTAAGCAAAAGTACCTACAAGCCCAAAACGACGTTTTATGCGGAAAATATGGCATGTGTGGACCACACGGGTAGGTGTAGGGGCGCCGCTATGTATGGTCACGCGTCCGATGTTCACTTACGATTGAAAACGTCCATTGGTCATGGCCCACACCTATTAGGGCGACGAGCGCTAGGCCGTAGAGTACGGCTCGGTCGAGCCGATATCTATTCGTCGTGACCGAAGGAACCATGACAAAAAAATCGAGGGCCCCACCACATAAAAATGTAAAAATGGTTCGTACTCGCACTAGTAGGGAAACTCCATCCGTGGAAATTTACCATGGTTTGGCAACGTGCAAAAATTACTATGGCTTGGCTATGCAAAAGTACCTACAAGCCCAAAACGACGTTTTATGCGGAAAATATGGCATGTGTGGACCACACGGGTAGGTGTAGGGGCGCCGCTATGTATGGTCGCGTCCGATGTTCACTTACGATTGAAAACATCCATTGGTCACGGCCCACACCTATTAGGGCGATGAGCGCTAGGCCGTAGAGTACTGCTCGGTCGAGCGGATATCTATTCGTCATGACCGAAGGAACCGGATGACAAAAAAATCGAGGGCCCCACCACATAAAAATGTAAAAATGGTTCATACTCGCACTAGTAGGGAAACTCCATCCGTGGAAATTTACCATGGTTTGGCAAAATTTACCATGTGCAAAATTACAATGGCTTGGCTATGCAAAAGTACCTACAAGCCCACAACGACGTTTTATGCGGAAAATATGGCATGTGTGGACCACACGGGTAGGTGTAGGGGCGCCGCTATGTATGGTCGCGTCCGATGTTCACTTACGATTACAAACGTCCATTGGTCACGGCCCACACCTATTAGGGCGACGAGCGCTAGGCCGTAGAGTACGGCTCGGTCGAGCTGATATCTATTCGTCGTGACCGAAGGAACCGATGACAAAAAAATCGAGGGCCCCACCACATAAAAATGTAAAAATGGTTCATACTCGCACTAGTAGGGAAACTCCATCCATGGAAATTTACCATGGTTTGGCAACGTGCAAAAATTACTATGGCTTGGCTAAGCAAAAGTACCTACAAGCCCAAAACGACGTTTTATGCGGAAAATATGGCATGTGTGGACCACACGGGTAGGTGTAGGGGCGCCGCTATGTATGGTCGCGTCCGATGTTCACTTACGATTGAAAACGTCCATTGGTCATGGCCCACACCTATTAGGGCGACGAGCGCTAGGCCGTAGAGTACGGCTCGGTCGAGCTGATATCTATTCGTCGTGACCGAAGGAACCAGATGACAAAAAAATCGAGGGCCCCACCACATAAAAATGTAAAAATGGTTCGTACTCGCACTAGTAGGGAAACTCCATCCGTGGAAATTTACCATGGTTTGGCAACGTGCAAAAATTACTATGGCTTGGCTAAGCAAAAGTACCTACAAGCCCAAAACGACGTTTTATGCGGAAAATATGGCATGTGTGGACCACACGGGTAGGTGTAGGGCGCCGCTATGTATGGTCGCGTCCGATGTTCACTTACGATTGAAAACGTCCATTGGTCATGGCCCACACCTATTAGGGCGACGAGCGCTAGGCCGTAGAGTACGGCTCGGTCGAGCTGATATCTATTCGTCGTGACCGAAGGAACCGATGACAAAAAAATCGAGGGCCCCACCACATAAAAATGTAAAAATGGTTCGTACTCGCACTAGTAGGGAAACTCCATCCGTGGAAATTTACCATGGTTTGGCAACGTGCAAAAATTACTATGGCTTGGCTATGCAAAAGTACCTACAAGCCCAAAACGACATTTTATGCGGAAAATATGGCATGTGTGGACCACACGGGTAGGTGTAGGGGCGCCGCTATGTATGATCGCGTCCGATGTTCACTTACAATTGAAAACGTCCATTGGTCACGGCCCACACCTATTAGAGCGATGAGCGCTAGGCCGTAGAGTACTGCTCGGTCGAGCGGATATCTATTCGTCATGACCGAAGGAACCGGATGACAAAAAAATCGAGGGCCCCACCACATAAAAATGTAAAAATGGTTCATACTCGCACTAGTAGGGAAACTCCATCCGTGGAAATTTACCATGGTTTGGCAGCGTGCAAAATTACAATGGCTTGGCTATGCAAAAGTACCTACAAGCCCACAACGACGTTTTATGCGGAAAATATGGCATGTGTGGACCACACGGGTAGGTGTAGGGGCGCCGCTATGTATGGTCGCGTCCGATGTTCACTTATGATTACAAACGTCCATTGGTCACGGCCCACACCTATTAGGGCGACGAGCGCTAGGCCGTAGAGTACGGCTCGGTCCGAGCCGATATCTATTCGTCGTGACCGAAGGAACCGATGACAAAAAAATCGAGGGCCCCACCACATAAAAATGTAAAAATGGTTCATACTCGCACTAGTAGGGAAACTCCATCCATGGAAATTTACCATGGTTTGGCAACGTGCAAAAATTACTATGGCTTGGCTAAGCAAAAGTACCTACAAGCCCAAAACGACGTTTTATGCGGAAAATATGGCATGTGTGGACCACACGGGTAGGTGTAGGGGCGCCGCTATGTATGGTCGCGTCCGATGTTCACTTACGATTGAAAACGTCCATTGGTCATGGCCCACACCTATTAGGGCGACGAGCGCTAGGCCGTAGAGTACGGCTCGGCCGAGCCGATATCTATTCGTCGTGACCGAAGGAACCGATGACAAAAAAATCGAGGGCCCCACCACATAAAAATGTAAAAATGGTTCGTACTCGCACTAGTAGGGAAACTCCTTCCGTGGAAATTTACCATGGTTTGGCAACGTGCAAAAATTACTATGGCTTGGCTATGCAAAAGTACCTACAAGCCCAAAACGACGTTTTATGCGGAAAATATGGCATGTGTGGACCACACGGGTAGGTGTAGGGGCGTCGCAATGTATGATCGCGTCCGATGTTCACTTATGATTGAAAACATCCATTGGTCACGGCCCACACCTATTAGGGCGATGAGCGCTAGGCCATAGAGTACTGCTCGGTCGAGCGGATATCTATTCGTCATGACCGAAGGAACCGGATGACAAAAAAATCGAGGGCCCCACCACATAAAAATGTAAAAATGGTTCATACTCGCACTAGTAGGGAAACTCCATCCGTGGAAATTTACCATGGTTTGGCAGCGTGCAAAATTACAATGGCTTGGCTATGCAAAAGTACCTACAAGCCCACAACGACGTTTTATGCGGAAAATATGGCATGTGTGGACCACACGGGTAGGTGTAGGGGCGCCGCTATGTATGGTCGCGTCCGATGTTCACTTATGATTACAAACGTCCATTGGTCACGGCCCACACCTATTAGGGCGACGAGCGCTAGGCCGTAGAGTACGGCTCGGCCGAGCCGATATCTATTCGTCGTGACCGAAGGAACCGATGACAAAAAAATCGAGGGCCCCACCACATAAAAATGTAAAAATGGTTCATACTCGCACTAGTAGGGAAACTCCATCCATGGAAATTTACCATGGTTTGGCAACGTGCAAAAATTACTATGGCTTGGCTAAGCAAAAGTACCTACAAGCCCAAAACGACGTTTTATGCGGAAAATATGGCATGTGTGGACCACACGGGTAGGTGTAGGGGCGCCGCTATGTATGGTCGCGTCCGATGTTCACTTACGATTGAAAACGTCCATTGGTCATGGCCCACACCTATTAGGGCGACGAGCGCTAGGCCGTAGAGTACGGCTCGGTCGAGCTGATATCTATTCGTCGTGACCGAAGGAACCAGATGACAAAAAAATCGAGGGCCCCACCACATAAAAATGTAAAAATGGTTCGTACTCGCACTAGTAGGGAAACTCCATCCGTGGAAATTTACCATGGTTTGGCAACGTGCAAAAATTACTATGGCTTGGCTATGCAAAAGTACCTACAAGCCCAAAACGACGTTTTATGCGGAAAATATGGCATGTGTGGACCACACGGGTAGGTGTAGGGGCGCCGCTATGTATGATCGCGTCCGATGTTCACTTATGATTGAAAACATCCATTGGTCACGGCCCACACCTATTAGGGCGATGAGCGCTAGGCCGTAGAGTACTGCTCGGTCGAGCGGATATCTATTCGTCATGACCGAAGGAACCGGATGACAAAAAAATCGAGGGCCCCACCACATAAAAATGTAAAAATGGTTCATACTCGCACTAGTAGGGAAACTCCATCCGTGGAAATTTACCATGGTTTGGCAGCGTGCAAAATTACAATGGCTTGGCTATGCAAAAGTACCTACAAGCCCACAACGACGTTTTATGCGGAAAATATGGCATGTGTGGACCACACGGGTAGGTGTAGGGGCGCCGCTATGTATGGTCACGTCCGATGTTCACTTACGATTACAAACGTCCATTGGTCACGGCCCACACCTATTAGGGCGACGAGCGCTAGGCCGTAGAGTACGGCTCGGTCGAGCTGATATCTATTCGTCGTGACCGAAGGAACCAGATGACAAAAAAATCGAGGGCCCCACCACATAAAAATGTAAAAATGGTTCATACTCGCACTAGTAGGGAAACTCCATCCATGGAAATTTACCATGGTTTGGCAACGTGCAAAAATTACTATGGCTTGGCTAAGCAAAAGTACCTACAAGCCCAAAACGACGTTTTATGCGGAAAATATGGCATGTGTGGACCACACGGGTAGGTGTAGGGCGCGCGCTATGTATGGTCGCGTCCGATGTTCACTTACGATTGAAAACGTCCATTGGTCATGGCCCACACCTATTAGGGCGACGAGCGCTAGGCCGTAGAGTACGGCTCGGCCGAGCCGATATCTATTCGTCGTGACCGAAGGAACCGGATGACAAAAAAATCGAGGGCCCCACCACATAAAAATGTAAAAATGGTTCGTACTCGCACTAGTAGGGAAACTCCATCCGTGGAAATTTACCATGGTTTGGCAACGTGCAAAAATTACTATGGCTTGGCTATGCAAAAGTACCTACAAGCCCAAAACGACGTTTTATGCGGAAAATATGGCATGTGTGGACCACACGGGTAGGTGTAGGGGCGCCGCTATGTATGGTCGCGTCCGATGTTCACTTACGATTGAAAACGTCCATTGGTCATGGCCCACACCTATTAGGGCGACGAGCGCTAGGCCGTAGAGTACGGCTCTGGCCGAGCGATATCTATTCGTCGTGACCGAAGGAACCGATGACAAAAAAATCGAGGGCCCCACCACATAAAAATGTAAAAATGGTTCGTACTCGCACTAGTAGGGAAACTCCATCCGTGGAAATTTACCATGGTTTGGCAACGTGCAAAAATTACTATGGCTTGGCTATGCAAAAGTACCTACAAGCCCAAAACGACGTTTTATGCGGAAAATATGGCATGTGTGGACCACACGGGTAGGTGTAGGGGCGCGCTATGTATGATCGCGTCCGATGTTCACTTATGATTGAAAACATCCATTGGTCACGGCCCACACCTATTAGGGCGATGAGCGCTAGGTCAGAGAGTACGCTCGGTCGAGCGGATATCTATTCGTCATGACCGAAGGAACCGGATGACAAAAAAATCGAGGGCCCCACCACATAAAAATGTAAAAATGGTTCATACTCGCACTAGTAGGGAAACTCCATCCGTGGAAATTTACCATGGTTTGGCAGCATGCAAAATTACAATGGCTTGGCTATGCAAAAGTACCTACAAGCCCACAACGACGTTTTATGCGGAAAATATGGCATGTGTGGACCACACGGGTAGGTGTAGGGGCGCCGCTATGTATGGTCGCGTCCGATGTTCACTTACGATTACAAACGTCTATTGGTCACGGCCCACACCTATTAGGGCGACGAGCGCTAGGCCAGAGTACGGCTCGGTCCGAGCCGATATCTATTCGTCGTGACCGAAGGAACCGAGATGACAAAAAAATCGAGGGCCCCACCACATAAAAATGTAAAAATGGTTCATACTCGCACTAGTAGGGAAACTCCATCCATGGAAATTTACCATGGTTTGGCAACGTGCAAAAATTACTATGGCTTGGTGTTGACGCAAAATGTGACCACTCAAGGTCTCACACACGGCAAGCCGGAAAGCCTAGCTTCAATCGGGTGCCCGGCGTCCGAATCCGGTGGCGTGCGCCGATTTGACCTGAAAATCGACAAGGGATAAACGGTAAGATCATAACCGGAACATGCTTTGGGTGAGACCGCAGACAGCTTCCATCTTTACGGCCCCGAAGCCACTTACGACGACACATAGCTATGGAAGCTATCTCGCAACAGATGCGCTTCATTCGGCTAAAGTAACATAACCGATGTAAACAGAACAAACTAGCCGAATACGGTAAATGAAGACATGTTTGAACAAGATTAAATCATTGAAGCATATCAAACTACATCTCATGTTTAAAGCATCTTTAAGCACTAAAAATTAAGAATAAGTAACTTATAAATATAAATCTACTAAACAACACATGCATAGGCTACTCCAACTAGTCTCGCGCACGTCTAGCCTTCATAAACCCGTCGAGCATAAACCCAAGCAAGCTAATCCACCGCATGATACCACTCACTATGAATTTACACCACTCCTTGCTACTAGATCAATCCACCGCATGATACAATCTAGCAATAAAGAGCTAAAAGCATATAATTATCTAACAGATCTATAGATACTTGCTACATGTATAAGCATAACCGTATCGGCAAGATTGCCGAATCGGGGTCCATGAAGAAGGAACAAACAAGCAACATGTAAAAGGAGCCTATCGATTAAACCGATCTCTAGTCCACCGTCGGATGACTAGCTCTAGAGTAACCCAAAGACCTCGCATCCGCCGCACGGTACCCGGTCCCGTCAAGGCTTATCTACATATAACGTGAATGAACCCGCAACATGTAACAATCTAGATCGATCTAATTCGGCTATATGAGCTTGATCTACTCGATATTGAATAAGCATGAAAGGAACGATCAACAAGCCGAAAGAGTATCAATCTAGATTGGGCAAAAGAGTGTTGCAAATAATTACACATTAAATAAAGCATGCAACACGTGATAACTTAATGAATCTATTAGATCTTGCCAAATCTAAAAGAGCCGATAACTATCTTTACTCATGTCTTAATCCGCCGCACGATACAAGGCACAAGCAAAAACTTCCCATCATTAAGCTTAAATCCGCCGCACGATACTAAGCAAAACGGATGAGACTACTTGCATCACATCTAAATCCGCCGCACGATACTAGACATGATAACAAGGTTGCCGGACTTACGGAGGTCGACGGATCGATTGGCCCTCTCGAAGAACTCGACGACACGACTAAAGGACTCGAAGGGTGGCGCGTAGCCGGTTGTATTGATTTGGTTGTGAACCCTTATTACAATGGCCGGGGGTTTATATTTATACCCCGAGGCTTAGCACCTATCGTGCTTGAAAATATCTAAAAAGGAAATATAAAATACGTAGACTCTATCTCCTTTCCGTAGAGCCTTGCTAATGAAGTTTCTTCGTCGGCGCGGCCTTTCGATCATGACGCGTATACCTCCCGGATCCTTGTTGCTTCCGTATACTTCACAGGAGGAGCACCGCCACCTGTACAACGATATTCGGCCATGTACATGGATTAGCCGAACGTGCAAATCTGGGTGCTCACGTATGCAAAGCACGTCTCTAGTCTTCTAGCTTTTCCTTGCTTCACGTGACGGATTCTCGGAAATTAAGATTCCCAAATATATTAGGCATATATTCCAGCCGTATATGGATGATCCTTTCCTTTTGTTAATTTAAGAAACACAAAAAACGGCCACACGTCTTCCCGCCCGTCGGGAGCAAGGTCACCAAAGCCGCATGTATATGCCGACCCGGATAGCTAATTGATCACCCGAACTAGTCCTTCCGT
This sequence comes from Themeda triandra, assembly GCA_018135685.1. Lineage (NCBI taxonomy): Eukaryota > Viridiplantae > Streptophyta > Magnoliopsida > Poales > Poaceae > Themeda > Themeda triandra. The sequence goes on along the minus strand of JAENPR010002785.1, from coordinate 24,884 downwards.
ATTGCCAAAGCCGATAAAGCCAAATGTGCTAATTGGCCATCCATGCAAACATCCTCAATGGTTGGTCTCAAATTATAGAATATCTTCTTGTCACCGGTATTTTCCGGCTGTCCAAATTTTGTTTCCCGAATGGAGTCATCGCCCGCGAAATAGCCGGCCGCACGGACACTTGCCGAAACTCGAGAAGTAACCGACCGCTTACTTGTTTGCCAAATGCTCGCTCGCCGCAAACCGGGTCCACCCGTCATCTTCTCAATGTTGACCAAAATTCAAGTGTTAACACGTGCCCCCTAGTTCGGAGTATGAATTTCAAGCTTCGAACTATTTTAATCCGCCTTCTTCAAAAGCCGAGAAATCCACCAACAATAGCATGCTCTCACCACATTTCCACAATTTTACCCGTAAAGCAATAAACTTCCAATACATGTGGAAATAGGTTAGTAGTAAATGTATATGTACACAAATATTATAGTTTTCTCCATTTGTTGTTGATCGGAGATGCTACAATGCCAACTACATCTCAAGAGTATCGTGTCTATAACTAAGATTTCTCTTGAACTTGAATAAAATGGTACTCTACTTATCCATCTATCTCTTCAACCATGGGGCTTATAATTCTCACTAAGTCGAGCAATTGCAAAAAGAATAGTTACGAGCCTGCTTATCTTTTATCCTTTGATCACTTTTATTCCGGAGTTTTGTGTTTTATAACTCGGTTACGCGGACACGTGTCCGTCATTTTTATTTCTCGAAGTTTCTCTCTTTAGAAAATCATACCATATATTTTGCAAAGTCAAAAATCGGACCATTAGGAGATACAAGGCATATGCTTAGACCAAGAATTTATTAGCTTTGATCAAAATTATTTTTCTCGCACACATATTCCCTCCAATCATCTTAAAACTTATGAGGCTACCGTCACGCTATTCCATAGTTATCATTTTTTTTTTATATAAACCACGCCGAGTTCATCCCTAAGTGCAATGGGAAGTCTGTCTCGTCACGAGTGGTTTTGGTCTTCACTACAAGGTTCAAGTTCACCCTCGCAATGGGAAGCCGTCTTGATACCTTGACGTGGGACAAGAAGGTCCAAATCGACATTTTGCATTTTTTTTTTTTGCCTCATAAATTTTAATCAAAGAAGAAATACGATACGAGAAATTTAGTGTAAGTGAATTTTGATCTTGAGCATATGACTATAATCTACACCGGTGGTCACAACAAACTTTGACAAAACTCAACATGATAGTTTTATTAGTTGAAATTATTTTAGAAAATTCATCCGGATCTTAAGCTTTCTCGAACAATGTCACAAGAAACTTTATTTCCATTCTTATCCTACAACCACTTTAGACGAAGTTTGAAACTTTATGCAACCCACAAGCTTCAGAGATTTCAAGACAAATATTACAACCACTAAATCCAAATCTAAAAGAAATCAAAGGTATAAACTAGACACGATGAAACATAAAACAGAGCATCTATTCATCATTTCAACAATGGATAAACTAAAACATTTAGAGCACACATTTGCAAAGTGGAGTGGATATAATGCCAACAGCTTTATCCTTTTAATACTTTCAATTTATACTTGGGAAGTAAGGGTAAAATTGCACAAACCAACGTTGAAGATGAAGGAACCAATGGAAGTCATTCGTCGTGCCCTTCTTCATGATGAATCGCTTGATGTTGCCCAACATGCGTCCGTGGCGAGTCCAGCCCCCGAGGCATGGCCGATACAGAGCATGAAACGCCGAGCATGTCCAACTCAAGAGTCTTTTGTCATCGTGTCCCCAGACGGCATGTACGCCCTTTCATTCGACCGATGAAGATGTTGATAACTTCTTTTATTATCTTGAAATCGGTCGTTGCAAAGTGAAGCTTGGACTAAATGTAACTTGATATCAAGTAATTCCTTTCATACGAATTTCTTTCGATATTCATCCTTTCTCCCGTTGCTGCTTTCTACTTGGGCCGGGTCGATCCGACGTGCTGCTCCTCCGGCCCCGACGTCCAAGGCAAGTGTCACCCGGCTCATCGGCTATTAGGTAATTGTACAGAAGCCAAAATAGCCGATTGTTATGCCCACCGCCAAGAGCTAATTCTTCTTGAATAGTTGATTCTCTTATTTTTGCATGTTTCCAACAGATGCACAATCTGGTGCCCGCATGGCTAGTGCCTATCATGAACTCGCTCGTGGGATCCTTCATATGGCGACAATTTGAACACTTCTTCTCCAAACATGGAAATCTGCACAACTTCGAATAGCCGATTTAACTTGGTCTCATCATATCCATCGGCTTAGCACCCACGCATGCCTTCTTTACATATTTGCATTAATCTTGTATGTCGTACGTTGATATTTGAAGTCTGAAGCTCAAGATTTGACGGTAGTACCAGGACTTTTTCACGTGTGTATGCAGGATCTTCTATTTTTGGTTGGTGTCGAGCCGATGGGATGTTTCCATACTAACTATGTACTTCCCGACGTATGCTGCAGCTTTTCCAATAGGAGCACACCGGCTTCCGATTAGAATATAATATTTACCAAAAATTCTTTAATATCTCGATTCTCTTTCTTATGGCCTCGTCGACATCTTCACCTAAATTAGCCGATGCCTTTCATGAGATGCCTCTTGACCATCCATTCGGCTATCCTTGTGCATAATAATATTCTTTGAGTGGTGGGGTAAAGCAATAGCTTTTCATCTTTTCGTGCTTATCATCCGACCGTCAACGTGTTAGCATACACCACCAGCAGCCATACTTAAATGACTAGTACAGCAAGATTGGCTCCCAATAGCTCAGATACAAACTCCGGCCGTAGCAGTGAATCAATTACCAACATTCACCGACTAGTCTTCCGTAGCCGAATATAGTACTCTTGACCATGCATAAGTATGTACATGATATACGCTTCTTTCCTTTCTTGTTATGTACGCCCGGCAAATAATATTATAACATCTTTTTTCCCAAATACTCATCAGGCCAAACCTTTTCCCTTTTCCTTTTTTCGATCGGACTATCGCCTAAATAGCCAATTGACCCGTATCATTGACTCGGTTTTGCCGATTAGTCCGCACTCAAACTCCAAACTGGATCTCAGAATTTTTAGTGCTCGCACTTCTGTAGTATTCTTTTTTTTTTTTTTTTCAACCCTGAGTAAATGCTTGGTATTCCCTTCCTTGGATATATGCACGTACTAACTCCTTGCTAGCACAAGGGAAGAGATTTACTAGCTTCCATCTGATTTTATTCCAGGGAGGTATCAACCGTTAACTATAGCAGTCCAATCCAATCCTTTTGCCATGAACACCGAAGATGTGATATCTTACTGCTCAAAATTATTCGATCGACGCTCAAAGCCATTAAATCGACGTTGGGTAACAGCTTCTTATCTCGTCGACTATTTATAGCAGCATGTAGACTCGAACCGAATTCGACTCCACTTTTCGTTGTGCAGTCTAATCTTCGCCCTTTTGTTTCGTCAAAGCAAATTTAGTCGACTCGTGGTCGCGTCGGCTCTATATAACCGATTGTACGGTGAGAGTACCTATGCCTCCAAGTTCTCCATGTTGCATATGACAGCTCCACCGAGTTGGGCATTTTATATCTCGCTAGTGCTTAGACCATATGGCCTTGGCCCACCGCCTCGGTGCATGCATTGACTCGAATTGGGAACTAGTCAATATCCGATAACACTTCAGATTGCCGATTTAGTCTTTCTTAATTTAGCCGATTCATTTTTCATAAGTGGCAACGGCCGTCTCGCATCGATCCATGCACACGCCCGATGAGTTTGATACCGTTATCACCCTCGTACCCCGCACCGAATCTTTCTTGAGCTCCCAAAGAATGGTTGATCCTTTTTCATGAATAAAGATTGGCATACATATGGAAACAATTTGCCAATCGTGTATGTGTAACCGATCCATCATGTAAACACATATGTGTCTTTTGAAAGCCAAGTTAATTCGGATGTCCACCCGACTCTTTTGCCGCTTTATCTCATATTGGGGTTGTAAACTCAAATTCAAAATATGGCCAACTCCACTTGAAACTTTTCTACTCCGGCATAAATCGATGGCCATCCAAGAAGACATCTCGTCATTTTTTCTTATTTCCGATTAGGAGCTGGCCCCCAAACCCAATATCTCGTATACTTGTTCTTGGGACCGATGCACATCTGCTCTTGTGATCTCCGATCCTTAGCCACGCTAATTAATTCTTTCATACTAGAGCAACATTACCTTGCACAACTCCGAATATAATTTTGCTCATCTTTATCTCGCTCTGAGCCGACACTTTTCACCATTGATATCGGCTAATCTCCATGTACTTATAGATGAAATATTCCTTCTTAGCCAAATGGTAAATCGACCCGTAAAGCACACCGTTTGCGACCTTCAATTCTCAAATCAAATTTTTACTTGTCAGTTCCATCAATCATTGTGCTTGCTGAAAATCTTTATCAATTCTCGCTTCCTCAAGGTGTCCAAATGGATGTATATATATGGCTTTAACTTAAAAATTTCCCTCTGTGCATGTATGCTTCGTGGTGATGAAATTTGAACTTGCCGTTAGTAGCATGTCGCTTCAACTTACTAATCGCGAGTGTAGATCGTCGAAACCATCGGCTATTTATGGGCAGCAAAACAGCCGATGCTTCCTCCGGATAGCTGATATGTATTTTTGCCGATCAGCAACCACCCATTGCTTCCTCCGGATAGCCGATCACATATGAGGCTTGAAATAATGGCTAGTTTCTTCCTTGCCCCGGCCTTGCACGTGAGACTTTCCAAATATAGGTGGCCAAATATATCAATTGGCCGTACCGGCATGTGAGCGCCCTTAATAGTCAAACACATGCAAGTCCGGTCATCACGTATGTGTATATATGTCTGTCCTTTGCGCTCTTGTTGGCCGACTGCATGCATATTCCCTTTGGCACGAAATATTCTTCTCCGAATATTATGACTCTAGAATAATCAAGAACAAATTTGCTTGATCAAATAGCCGATGTGATCAACCAGCAGCCGTCGATTTTTCTCTCGATGCCGCTATCGGCCACGTCTTCTCAACTCGTGTACCGACGCCGCTCGGCTTCATGCACGCTTGGTAGTTGCTCACCCGGCAATAAAATTGAGAGCCCATGATAATCTATAGTGATGACCATGCAAGTACGCCCGGCTCCAATGGAGAATCCTTCGGGCTCGTCATCCGTATTTTGCTTCCTCTAAGAGTCATGGCACACATGTCGCACCCGTTTAGCCGATGTGATGCTTACCGAGCTTTGTTGCCTTTCACTTCTACTGTCAGATCTATCCTTGTATCTCGAGTGTTCCGAAGATGAACTTGACAATGCACCGAGATCCTCCGACACGTGTAGTGGATACGGGAGATTGAGATACCGATACTGTGCTACTTGTGTGAGCAACATGTCCGGAGTTTTTTTCATATCCGATCCTTCATTTGGCTATACAACTAGTATTGAATCTGAAAGCTTCTTCTCATTAGTTGCTTCCTTTCTGTTAGTCAAGAATTAACTAATAATTCGATTTTTAGTCAAACCATAATTGCTTTCGGAGCTGTACAAAACCTGCAGTTTTCCACATCCTCAAGAGTGAACGTTCTTGGCGCTTTCCTTTCTTTCCGTTTCAACAGAGATTTAGTCGACCAGCTGCATCAACTCGATATTGAATTCGACGGGCTTCTATGTGTATTTTGATCAAGAAGATTTAGCCGATCATGACCGTATCGGCTATCGAGCATCCGTATCTCTAAGCACTTCCGTATTGCGAAACTATTGATGATGTACCATTGGCTGCTCCATCTAAGCCGGTTACTGCCAAGTTAGATGACCTAATCATCCGATGCTTCATCTCAAGTGGAAACTGCATTTCAACATCGGCCCCCAAGTCCATCTCTAGTTATCTGTCCTTAGAGTTGATGAGGGTGAATAGCCGATCTCAGTTCATCGTGATGTACCGATACTTGATTCCTTTGAATCTTGTGCCGCAACCCATCCGCAAATCCAAGACTCGGGCATGGACAGGTCTCTTCACCAATTAGGCAAGTCATATGTGAAGCACCGAAAAGTCTCCATCGGCTAGCATCGACGTTTTACTCTTTAAGCATTAACTCCTATATTGAACCGATTTCATCTATAAACAAAATGATCCTTCTCTCGAATGTTCGATTTTTTGTGTGCGTGTGCTTTCTAAAATCACGAACATGTCCTCCATGCACATGCGTCACCTTCTCAGCTTCATCTCTTGAATAAATATGGCATGTGCGTTATCCTCGTGGAATATCCTTATTTAGCCGATGCGCTTGCCTTTGCAAAGCGGTGGAGCAACATCGGCTTTTAACCTTCTTGAGCTTATCACCTTGGGATGTCAACGTGTTGCCACATGCCACAATTTGCTCCTTACAAATGACACGTATGGAAGAGTTGACCCGCTAGCTACGCAGAACTTCCAATCTTGTGCTCCATAATAAATATATCATGCACACGTCTCTTGTTCACCGATGTCATGCTCCTTGAGAGGTGGAGTACAGGGCAACAGCTTTTGGTCTTCTTGACTGTCTCTTGGATGATATCGGCCATCAAGTTGATTTACTAGAAAATGTTATTCATCTTTTGTTGCTTCTTCTGGCCGAACCTTGTCGATGAAATATATTTTGAATGGCATCTTCATAGTGATCTGAAAAGTGATGAGTATTTGAAGAGGATCTGACTTCCGATCAAAATGTGTGTGTCCCACCGGGCGTGCCAAAAAGTGTGTTGACGCAAAATGTGACCACTCTGCGTCTCACACACAGCAAGCCGGAAAGCCTAGCTTCAATCGGGTGCCCGGGCGTCTGAATCCGGTGGCGTGCCAGTCGATTTGACCTGAAAATCGACAAGGGATAAAACGGTAAGATCATAACTGGAACGTGCCGGGTGAGACCGCATAGCTTCCATCTTTACGGCCCCGAAGCCACTTACGACGACACATAGCTATGGAAGCTATCTCGCAACAGATGCGCTTCATTCGGCTAAAGTAACATAACCGATGTAAACAAACAAACTAGCCGAATACAAGAAATGAAGACATGTTTGAACAAGATTAAATCATTGAAGCATATCAAACTACATCTCATGTTTAAAGCATCTTTAAGCACTAAAAATTAAGAATAAGTAACTTATAAATATAAATCTACTAAACAACACATGCATAGGCTACTCCAACTAGTCTCGCGCACGTCTAGCCTTCATAAACCCGTCGAGCATAAACCCAAGCAAGCTAATCCACCGCATGATACCACTCACTATGAATTTACACCACTCCTTGCTACTAGATCAATCCACCGCATGATACAATCTAGCAATAAAGAGCTAAAAGCATATAATTATCTAACAGATCTATAGATACTTGCTACATGTATAAGCATAACCGTATCGGCAAGATTGCCGAATCGGGGTCCATGAAGAAGGAACAAACAAGCAACATGTAAAAGGAGCCTATCGATTAAACCGATCTCTAGTCCACCGGATGACTAGCTCTAGAGTAACCCAAAGACCCGCATCCGCCGCACGGTACCCGGTCCCGTCAAGGCTTATCTACATATAACATGAATGAACCCGCAACATGTAACAATCTAGATCGATCTAATTCGGCTATATGAGCTTGATCTACTCGATATTGAATAAGCATGAAAGGAACGATCAACAAGCCGAAAGAGTATCAATCTAGATTGGGCAAAAGAGTGTTGCAAATAATTACACATTAAATAAAGCATGCAACACGTGATAACTTAATGAATCTATTAGATCTTGCCAAATCTAAAAGAGCCGATAACTATCTTTACTCATGTCTTAATCCGCCGCACGATACAAGGCACAAGCAAAAACTTCCCATCATTAAGCTTAAATCCGCCGCACGATACTAAGCAAAACGGATGAGACTACTTGCATCACATCTAAATCCGCCGCACGATACTAGACATGATAACAAGGTTGCCGGACTTACGGAGGTCGACGGATCGATTGGCCCTCTCGAAGAACTCGACGACAGACTAAAGGACTCGAAGGGTGGCGCGTAGCCGGTTGTATTGATTTGGTTGTGAACCCTTATTACAATGGCTCGGGGGTTTATATTTATACCCCGAGGCTTAGCACCTATCGTGCTTGAAAATATCTAAAAAGGAAATATAAAATACGTAGACTCTATCTCCTTTCCCGTAGAGCCTTGCTAATGAAGTTTTTCGTCGGCGCGGCCTTTCGATCATGACGCGTATACCTCCCGGATCCTTGTTGCTTCCGTATACTTCACGGGAGGAGCACCGGCCACCTTGCACAACGATATTCGGCCATGTACATGGATTAGCCGAACGTGCAAATGCGGGTGCTCACGTATGCAAAGCACGTCTCTAGTCTTCTAGCTTTTCCTTGCTTCACGTGACGGATTCTCGGAAATTAAGATTCCCAAATATATTAGGCATATATTCCAGCCGTATATGGACGATCCTTTCCTTTTGTTAATTTAAGAAACACAAAACTGGCCACACGTCTTCCCCGCCCGTCGGAGCAAGGTCACCAAAGCCGCATGTATATGCCGACCCGAGATAGCTAATTGATCACCCGAACTAGTCCTTCCGTATTGCCAAAGCCGATAAAGCCAAATGTGCTAATTGGCCATCCATGCAAACATCCTCAATGGTTGGTCTCAAATTATAGAATATCTTCTTGTCACCGGTATTTTTCGGCGTCCAAATTTTGTTTCCCGAATGGAGTCATCGCCCGCGAAATAGCCGGCCGCACGGACACTTGCCGAAACTCTGAGAAGTAACCGACCGCTTACTTGTTTGCCAAATGCTCTGCTCGCTGCAAACTGGGTCCACCTGTCATCTTCTCAATGTTGACCAAAATTCAGTGTTAACACTTGGCTAAGCAAAAGTACCTACAAGCCCAAAACGACGTTTTATGCGGAAAATATGGCATGTGTGGACCACACGGGTAGGTGTAGGGGCGCCGCTATGTATGGTCGCGTCCGATGTTCACTTACGATTGAAAACGTCCATTGGTCATGGCCCACACCTATTAGGGCGACGAGCGCTAGGCCGTCAGAGTACGGCTCTGGCCGAGCCGATATCTATTCGTCGTGACCGAAGGAACCAGATGACAAAAAAATCGAGGGCCCCACCACATAAAAATGTAAAAATGGTTCGTACTCGCACTAGTAGGGAAACTCCATCCGTGGAAATTTACCATGGTTTGGCAACGTGCAAAAATTACTATGGCTTGGCTATGCAAAAGTACCTACAAGCCCAAAACGACGTTTTATGCGGAAAATGGCATGTGTGGACCACACGGGTAGGTGTAGGGCGCCGCTATGTATGGTCGCGTCCGATGTTCACTTATGATTGCAAACGTCCATTGGTCACGGCCCACACCTATTAGGGCGACGAGCGCTAGGCCGTAGAGTACGGCTCGGTCGAGCTGATATCTATTCGTCGTGACCGAAGGAACCAGATGACAAAAAAATCGAGGGCCCCACCACATAAAAATGTAAAAATAGTTCGTACTCGCACTAGTAGGGAAACTCCATCCATGGAAATTTACCATGGTTTGGCAGCGTGCAAAATTACAATGGCTTGGCTATGCAAAAGTACCTACAAGCCCACAACGACATTTTATGCGGAAAATATGGCATGTGTGGACCACACGGGTAGGTGTAGGGGCGCCGCTATGTATGGTCGCGTCCGATGTTCACTTACGATTGAAAACGTCCATTGGTCATGGCCCACACCTATTAGGGCGATGAGCGCTAGGCCGTAGAGTACGGCTCGGTCGAGCTGATATCTATTCGTCGTGACCGAAGGAACCAGATGACAAAAAAATCGAGGGCCCCACCACATAAAAATGTAAAATTGGTTCGTACTCGCACTAGTAGGGAAACTCCATCCGTGGAAATTTACCATGGTTTGGCAACGTGCAAAAATTACTATGGCTTGGCTATGCAAAAGTACCTACAAGCCCAAAACGACGTTTTATGCGGAAAATATGGCATGTGTGGACCACACGGGTAGGTGTAGGGGCGCCGCTATGTATGGTCGCGTCCGATGTTCACTTACGATTGAAAACGTCCATTGGTCATGGCCCACACCTATTAGGGCGATGAGCGCTAGGCCGTAGAGTACGGCTCTGGCCGAGCCGATATCTATTCGTCGTGACCGAAGGAACCAGATGACAAAAAAATCGAGGGCCCCACCACATAAAAATGTAAAAATGGTTCGTACTCGCACTAGTAGGGAAACTCCATCCGTGGAAATTTACCATGGTTTGGCAACGTGCAAAAATTACTATGGCTTGGCTATGCAAAAGTACCTACAAGCCCAAAACGACGTTTTATGCGGAAAATGGCATGTGTGGACCACACGGGTAGGTGTAGGGCGCCGCTATGTATGGTCGCGTCCGATGTTCACTTATGATTGCAAACGTCCATTGGTCACGGCCCACACCTATTAGGGCGACGAGCGCTAGGCCGTCAGAGTACGGCTCGGCCGAGCCGATATCTATTCGTCGTGACCGAAGGAACCGATGACAAAAAAATCGAGGGCCCCACCACATAAAAATGTAAAAATGGTTCGTACTCGCACTAGTAGGGAAACTCCATCCGTGGAAATTTACCATGGTTTGGCAACGTGCAAAAATTACTATGGCTTGGCTATGCAAAAGTACCTACAAGCCCAAAACGACGTTTTATGCGGAAAATATGGCATGTGTGGACCACACGGGTAGGTGTAGGATCGCCGCTATGTATGATCGCGTCCGATGTTCACTTACGATTGAAAACATCCATTGGTCACGGCCCACACCTATTAGGGCGATGAGCGCTAGGCCGTAGAGTACTGCTCGGTCGAGCGGATATCTATTCGTCATGACCGAAGGAACCGGATGACAAAAAAAATCGAGGGCCCCACCACATAAAAATGTAAAAATGGTTCATACTCGCACTAGTAGGGAAACTCCATCCGTGGAAATTTACCATGGTTTGGCAAATGCAAAATTACAATGGCTTGGCTATGCAAAAGTACCTACAAGCCCACAACGACGTTTTATGCGGAAAATATGGCATGTGTGGACCACACGGGTAGGTGTAGGGCGCCGCTATGTATGGTCGCGTCCGATGTTCACTTACGATTACAAACGTCTATTGGTCACGGCCCACACCTATTAGGGCGACGAGCGCTAGGCCGTAGAGTACGGCTCGGTCGAGCTGATATCTATTCGTCGTGACCGAAGGAACCAGATGACAAAAAAATCGAGGGCCCCACCACATAAAAATGTAAAAATGGTTCATACTCGCACTAGTAGGGAAACTCCATCCATGGAAATTTACCATGGTTTGGCAACGTGCAAAAATTACTATGGCTTGGCTAAGCAAAAGTACCTACAAGCCCAAAACGACGTTTTATGCGGAAAATATGGCATGTGTGGACCACACGGGTAGGTGTAGGGGCGCCGCTATGTATGGTCGCGTCCAATGTTCACTTACAATTGAAAACGTCCATTGGTCATGGCCCACACCTATTAGGGCGACGAGCGCTAGGCCGTAGAGTACGGCTCGGTCGAGCTGATATCTATTCGTCGTGACCGAAGGAACCAGATGACAAAAAAATCGAGGGCCCCACCACATAAAAATTTAAAAATGGTTCGTACTCGCACTAGTAGGGAAACTCCATCCGTGGAAATTTAGCATGGTTTGGCAACGTGCAAAAATTACTATGGCTTGGCTATGCAAAAGTACCTACAAGCCCAAAACGACGTTTTATGCGGAAAATATGGCATGTGTGGACCACACGGGTAGGTGTAGGATCGCCGCTATGTATGATCGCGTCCGATGTTCACTTACGATTGAAAACATCCATTGGTCACGGCCCACACCTATTAGGGCGATGAGCGCTAGGCCGTAGAGTACCGCTCTGGCCGAGCGGATATCTATTCGTCATGACCGAAGGAACCGATGACAAAAAAAAATCGAGGGCCCCACCACATAAAAATGTAAAAATGGTTCATACTCGCACTAGTAGGGAAACTCCATCCGTGGAAATTTACCATGGTTTGGCAAATGCAAAATTACAATGGCTTGGCTATGCAAAAGTACCTACAAGCCCACAACGACGTTTATGCGGAAAATATGGCATGTGTGGACCACACGGGTAGGTGTAGGGCGCCGCTATGTATGGTCGCGTCCGATGTTCACTTACGATTACAAACGTCTATTGGTCACGGCCCACACCTATTAGGGCGACGAGCGCTAGGCCAGAGTACGGCTCGGTCGAGCCGATATCTATTCGTCGTGACCGAAGGAACCGATGACAAAAAAATCGAGGGCCCCACCACATAAAAATGTAAAAATGGTTCTTACTCGCACTAGTAGGGAAACTCCATCCATGGAAATTTACCATGGTTTGGCAACGTGCAAAAATTACTATGGCTTGGCTAAGCAAAAGTACCTACAAGCCCAAAACGACGTTTTATGCGGAAAATATGGCATGTGTGGACCACACGGGTAGGTGTAGGGGCGCCGCTATGTATGGTCGCGTCCAATGTTCACTTACGATTGAAAACGTCCATTGGTCATGGCCCACACCTATTAGGGCGACGAGCGCTAGGCCGTAGAGTACGGCTCGGTCGAGCTGATATCTATTCGTCGTGACCGAAGGAACCAGATGACAAAAAAATCGAGGGCCCCACCACATAAAAATGTAAAAATGGTTCGTACTCGCACTAGTAGGGAAACTCCATCCGTGGAAATTTACCATGGTTTGGCAACGTGCAAAAATTACTATGGCTTGGCTATGCAAAAGTACCTACAAGCCCAAAACGACGTTTTATGCGGAAAAAATGGCATGTGTGGACCACACGGGTAGGTGTAGGGGCGCCGCTATGTATGGTCGCGTCCGATGTTCACTTATGATTGCAAACGTCCATTGGTCACGGCCCACACCTATTAGGGCGACGAGCGCTAGGCCGTCAGAGTACGGCTCTGGCCGAGCCGATATCTATTCGTCGTGACCGAAGGAACCGATGACAAAAAAATCGAGGGCCCCACCACATAAAAATGTAAAAATGGTTCGTACTCGCACTAGTAGGAAACTCCATCCGTGGAAATTTACCATGGTTTGGCAACGTGCAAAAATTACTATGGCTTGGCTATGCAAAAATACCTACAAGCCCAAAACGACGTTTTATGCGGAAAATATGGCATGTGTGGACCACACGGGTAGGTGTAGGATCGCCGCTATGTATGATCGCGTCCGATGTTCACTTACGATTGAAAACATCCATTGGTCACGCCCACACCTATTAGGGCGATGAGCGCTAGGTCAGAGTACCGCTTGGCGAGCGGATATCTATTCGTCATGACCGAAGGAACCGGATGACAAAAAAAATCGAGGGCCCCACCACATAAAAATGTAAAAATGGTTCATACTCGCACTAGTAGGGAAACTCCATCCGTGGAAATTTACCATGGTTTGGCAAATAAGTGCAAAATTACAATGGCTTGGCTATGCAAAAGTACCTACAAGCCCACAACGACGTTTTATGCGGAAAATATGGCATGTGTGGACCACACGGGTAGGTGTAGGGGCGCCGCTATGTATGGTCGCGTCCGATGTTCACTTACGATTACAAACGTCTATTGGTCACGGCCCACACCTATTAGGGCGACGAGCGCTAGGTCAGAGTACGGCTCTGGCCGAGCCGATATCTATTCGTCGTGACCGAAGGAACCAGATGACAAAAAAATCGAGGGCCCCACCACATAAAAATGTAAAAATGGTTCATACTCGCACTAGTAGGGAAACTCCATCCATGGAAATTTACCATGGTTTGGCAACGTGCAAAAATTACTATGGCTTGGCTAAGCAAAAGTACCTACAAGCCCAAAACGACGTTTTATGCGGAAAATATGGCATGTGTGGACCACACGGGTAGGTGTAGGGGCGCCGCTATGTATGGTCGCGTCCAATGTTCACTTACAATTGAAAACGTCCATTGGTCATGGCCCACACCTATTAGGGCGACGAGCGCTAGGCCAGAGAGTACGGCTCGGCCGAGCCGATATCTATTCGTCGTGACCGAAGGAACCGATGACAAAAAAATCGAGGGCCCCACCACATAAAAATGTAAAAATGGTTCGTACTCGCACTAGTAGGAAACTCCATCCGTGGAAATTTAGCATGGTTTGGCAACGTGCAAAAATTACTATGGCTTGGCTATGCAAAAGTACCTACAAGCCCAAAACGACGTTTTATGCGGAAAATATGGCATGTGTGGACCACACGGTAGGTGTAGGATCGCCGCTATGTATGATCGCGTCCGATGTTCACTTACGATTGAAAACATCCATTGGTCACGGCCCACACCTATTAGGGCGATGAGCGCTAGGTCAGAGTACGCTCGGCCGAGCGGATATCTATTCGTCATGACCGAAGGAACCGGATGACAAAAAAATCGAGGGCCCCACCACATAAAAATGTAAAAATGGTTCATACTCGCACTAGTAGGGAAACTCCATCCGTGGAAATTTACCATGGTTTGGCAGCGTGCAAAATTACAATGGCTTGGCTATGCAAAAGTACCTACAAGCCCACAACGACGTTTTATGCGGAAAATATGGCATGTGTGGACCACACGGGTAGGTGTAGGGGCGCCGCTATGTATGGTCGCGTCCGATGTTCACTTACGATTACAAACGTCTATTGGTCACGGCCCACACCTATTAGGGCGACGAGCGCTAGGCAGAGTACGGCTCGGCCGAGCCGATATCTATTCGTCGTGACCGAAGGAACCGATGACAAAAAAATCGAGGGCCCCACCACATAAAAATGTAAAAATGGTTCTTACTCGCACTAGTAGGGAAACTCCATCCATGGAAATTTACCATGGTTTGGCAACGTGCAAAAATTACTATGGCTTGGCTAAGCAAAAGTACCTACAAGCCCAAAACGACGTTTTATGTGGAAAATATGGCATGTGTGGACCACACGGGTAGGTGTAGGGGCGCCGCTATGTATGGTCGCGTCCAATGTTCACTTACGATTGAAAACGTCCATTGGTCATGGCCCACACCTATTAGGGCGACGAGCGCTTAGGTCAGAGTACGGCTCTGGCCGAGCCGATATCTATTCGTCGTGACCGAAGGAACCGATGACAAAAAAATCGAGGGCCCCACCACATAAAAATGTAAAAATGGTTCGTACCGCACTAGTAGGGAAACTCCATCCGTGGAAATTTACCATGGTTTGGCAACGTGCAAAAATTACTATGGCTTGGCTATGCAAAAGTACCTACAAGCCCAAAACGACGTTTTATGCGGAAAAATGGCATGTGTGGACCACACGGGTAGGTGTAGGGGCGCCGCTATGTATGGTCGCGTCCGATGTTCACTTATGATTGCAAACGTCCATTGGTCACGGCCCACACCTATTAGGGCGACGAGCGCTAGGCCGTAGAGTACTGCTCGGTCGAGCTGATATCTATTCGTCGTGACCGAAGGAACCTGATGACAAAAAAATCGAGGGCCCCACCACATAAAAATGTAAAAATGGTTCGTACTCGCACTAGTAGGGAAACTCCATCCGTGGAAATTTACCATGGTTTGGCAACGTGCAAAAATTACTATGGCTTGGCTATGCAAAAGTACCTACAAGCCCAAAACGACGTTTTATGCGGAAAATGGCATGTGTGGACCACACGGGTAGGTGTAGGGCGCCGCTATGTATGGTCGCGTCCGATGTTCACTTATGATTGCAAACGTCCATTGGTCACGGCCCACACCTATTAGGGCGACGAGCGCTAGGCCAGAGTACGGCTCGGTCGAGCCGATATCTATTCGTCGTGACCGAAGGAACCGATGACAAAAAAATCGAGGGCCCCACCACATAAAAATGTAAAAATGGTTCGTACTCGCACTAGTAGGGAAACTCCATCCGTGGAAATTTACCATGGTTTGGCAACGTGCAAAAATTACTATGGCTTGGCTATGCAAAAGTACCTACAAGCCCAAAACGACGTTTTATGCGGAAAATATGGCATGTGTGGACCACACGGGTAGGTGTAGGGGCGCCGCTATGTATGATCGCGTCCGATGTTCACTTACGATTGAAAACGTCCATTGGTCACGGCCCACACCTATTAGGGCGATGAGCGCTAGGCCGTCAGAGTACTTGCTCGGTCGAGCGGATATCTATTCGTCATGACCGAAGGAACCGGATGACAAAAATCGAGGGCCCACCACATAAAAATGTAAAAATGGTTCATACTCGCACTAGTAGGGAAACTCCATCCATGGAAATTTACCATGGTTTGGCAGCGTGCAAAATTACTATGGCTTGGCTATGCAAAAGTACCTACAAGCCCACAACGACATTTTATGCGGAAAATATGGCATGTGTGGACCACACGGGTAGGTGTAGGGGCGCCGCTATGTATGGTCGCGTCCGATGTTCACTTACGATTGAAAATGTCCATTGGTCATGGCCCACACCTATTTGGGCGACGAGCGCTAGGCCGTAGAGTACGGCTCGGTCGAGCTGATATCTATTCGTCGTGACCGAAGGAGCCAGATGACAAAAAAAACGAGGGCCCCACCACATAAAAATGTAAAAATGCGCACTAGTTGGGAAACTCCATCCGTGGAAATTTACCATGGTTTGGCAACGTGCAAAAATTACTATGGCTTGGCTATGCAAAAGTACCTACAAGCCCAAAACGACGTTTTATGCGGAAAAAATGGCATGTGTGGACCACACGGGTAGGTGTAGGGCGCCGCTATGTATGGTCGCGTCCGATGTTCACTTATGATTGCAAACGTCCATTGGTCACGGCCCACACCTATTAGGGCGACGAGCGCTAGGCCGTAGAGTACGGCTCGGCCGAGCGATATCTATTCGTCGTGACCGAAGGAACCAGATGACAAAATCGAGGGCCCCACCACATAAAAATGTAAAATTGGTTCGTACTCGCACTAGTAGGGAAACTCCATCCGTGGAATTTACCATGGTTTGGCAACGTGCAAAAATTACTATGGCTTGGCTATGCAAAAGTACCTACAAGCCCAAAACGACGTTTTATGCGGAAAATATGGCATGTGTGGACCACACGGGTAGGTGTAGGGGCGCCGCTATGTATGATCGCGTCCGATGTTCACTTACGATTGAAAACGTCCATTGGTCACGGCCCACACCTATTAGGGCGATGAGCGCTAGGCCAGAGTACCGCTCGGGCCGAGCGGATATCTATTCGTCATGACCGAAGGAACCGGATGACAAAAAAATCGAGGGCCCCACCACATAAAAATGTAAAAATGGTTCATACTCGCACTAGTAGGGAAACTCCATCCGTGGAAATTTACCATGGTTTGGCAAATAAGCGTGCAAAATTACAATGGCTTGGCTATGCAAAAGTACCTACAAGCCCACAACGACGTTTTATGCGGAAAATATGGCATGTGTGGACCACAAGGGTAGGTGTGGGGCGCCGCTATGTATGGTCGCGTCCGATGTTCACTTACGATTGAAAACGTCCATTGGTCATGGCCCACACCTATTAGGGCGACGAGCGCTAGGCCGTAGAGTACGGCTCGGTCGAGCTGATATCTATTCGTCGTGACCGAAGGAACCAGATGACAAAAAAATCGAGGGCCCCACCACATAAAAATGTAAAAATGGTTCGTACTCGCACTAGTAGGGAAACTCCATCCGTGGAAATTTACCATGGTTTGGCAACGTGCAAAAATTACTATGGCTTGGCTATGCAAAAGTACCTACAAGCCCAAAACGACGTTTTATGCGGAAAATATGGCATGTGTGGACCACACGGGTAGGTGTAGGGGCGCCGCTATGTATGATCGCGTCCGATGTTCACTTACGATTGAAAACGTCCATTGGTCACGGCCCACACCTATTAGGGCGATGAGCGCTAGGCCAGAGTACCGCTTCTGGCCGAGCGGATATCTATTCGTCATGACCGAAGGAACCGATGACAAAAAAATCGAGGGCCCCACCACATAAAAATGTAAAAATGGTTCATACTCGCACTAGTAGGGAAACTCCATCCGTGGAAATTTACCATGGTTTGGCAAAGTGCAAAATTACAATGGCTTGGCTATGCAAAAGTACCTACAAGCCCACAACGACGTTTTATGCGGAAAATATGGCATGTGTGGACCACAAGGGTAGGTGTAGGGGCGCCGCTATGTATGGTCGCGTCCGATGTTCACTTACGATTGAAAACGTCCATTGGTCATGGCCCACACCTATTAGGGCGACGAGCGCTAGGTCAGAGTACGGCTCGGTCGAGCCGATATCTATTCGTCGTGACCGAAGGAACCGATGACAAAAAAAAATCGAGGGCCCCACCACATAAAAATGTAAAAATGGTTCGTACTCGCACTAGTAGGGAAACTCCATCCGTGGAAATTTACCATGGTTTGGCAAAATGCAAAATTACTATGGCTTGGCTATGCAAAAGTACCTACAAGCCCAAACGACGTTTTATGCGGAAAATATGGCATGTGTGGACCACACGGGTAGGTGTAGGGGCGCCGCTATGTATGGTCGCGTCCGATGTTCACTTATGATTGCAAACGTCCATTGGTCACGGCCCACACCTATTAGGCGACGAGCGCTAGGCCGTAGAGTACCGCTCTTGGTCGAGCCCGATATCTATTCGTCATGACCGAAGGAACCGGATGACAAAAATCGAGGGCCCCACCACATAAAAATGTAAAAATGGTTCGTACTCGCACTAGTAGGGAAACTCCATCCGTGGAAATTTACCATGGTTTGGCAACGTGCAAAAATTACTATGGCTTGGCTATGCAAAAGTACCTACAAGCCCAAACGACGTTTATGCGGAAAATATGGCATGTGTGGACCACACGGGTAGGTGTAGGGGCGCCGCTATGTATGGTCGCGTCCGATGTTCACTTACAATTGCAAACGTCCATTGGTCACGCCCACACCTATTAGGGCGATGAGCGCTAGGTCAGAGTACCGCTTCGGGCCGAGCGGATATCTATTCGTCATGACCGAAGGAACCGGATGACAAAAATCGAGGGCCCCACCACATAAAAATATAAAAATGGTTCATACTCGCACTAGTAGGGAAACTCCATCCGTGGAAATTTACCATGGTTTGGCAACGTGCAAAATTACAATGGCTTGGCTATGCAAAAGTACCTACAAGCCCACAACGACGTTTTTTATGCGGAAAATATGGCATGTGTGGACCACACGGGTAGGTGTAGGGCGCCGCTATGTATGATCGCGTCCGATGTTCACTTACGATTGAAAACGTCCATTGGTCATGGCCCACACCTATTAGGGCGATGAGCGCTAGGCCGTCAGAGTACCGGCTCGGTCGAGCGGATATCTATTCGTCATGACCGAAGGAACCGGATGACAAAAAAATCGAGGGCCCCACCACATAAAAATGTAAAAATGGTTCATACTCGCACTAGTAGGGAAACTCCATCCGTGGGAAATTTACCATGGTTTGGCAACGTGCAAAATTACTATGGCTTGGCTATGCAAAAGTACCTACAAGCCCACAACGACGTTTTATATGCGGAAAATATGGCATGTGTGGACCACACGGGTAGGTGTAGGGGCGCCGCTATGTATGGTCGCGTCCGATGTTCACTTACGATTGAAAACGTCCATTGGTCATGGCCCACACCTATTAGGGCGACGAGCGCTAGGCCGTAGAGTACGGCTCGGTCGAGCTGATATCTATTCGTCGTGACCGAAGGAACCAGATGACAAAAAAATCGAGGGCCCCACCACATAAAAATGTAAAAATGGTTCGTACTCGCACTAGTAGGGAAACTCCATCCGTGGAAATTTACCATGGTTTGGCAACGTGCAAAATTACTATGGCTTGGCTATGCAAAAGTACCTACAAGCCCAAAACGACGTTTATGCGGAAAATATGGCATGTGTGGACCACACGGGTAGGTGTAGGGGCGCCACTATGTATGGTCGCGTCCGATGTTCACTTATGATTGCAAACGTCCATTGGTCACGGCCCACACCTATTAGGGCGACGAGCGCTAGGCCGTAGAGTACGGCTCGGCCGAGCGGATATCTATTCGTCATGACCGAAGGAACCGATGACAAAAAAAAAATTGAGGGCCCCACCACATAAAAATGTAAAAATGGTTCGTACTCGCACTAGTAGGGAAACTCCATCCGTGGAAATTTACCATGGTTTGGCAACGTGCAAAAATTACTATGGCTTGGCTATGCAAAAGTACCTACAAGCCCAAAACGACGTTTATGCGGAAAATATGGCATGTGTGGACCACACGGGTAGGTGTAGGGGCGCGCTATGTATGGTCGCGTCCGATGTTCACTTACAATTGCAAAAGTCCATTGGTCACGGCCCACACCTATTAGGGCGATGAGCGCTAGGGCAGAGTACCGCTCGGCCGAGCGGATATCTATTCGTCATGACCGAAGGAACCGGATGACAAAAAAATCGAGGGCCCCACCACATAAAAATGTAAAAATGGTTCATACTCGCACTAGTAGGGAAACCCCATCCGTGGAAATTTACCATGGTTTGGCAACGTGGAAAAATTACTATGGCTTGGCTATGCAAAAGTACCTACAAGCCCAAAATGACGTTTTATGCGGAAAATATGGCATGTGTGGACCACACGGGTAGGTGTAGGGGCGCCGCTATGTATGGTCGCGTCCGATGTCCACTTATGATTGCAAACGTCCATTGGTCACGGCCCACACCTATTAGGGCGACGAGCGCTAGGCCGTAGAGTACTGCTCGGTCGAGCGGATATCTATTCGTCATGACCGAAGGAACCGATGACAAAAATCGAGGCCCCACCACATAAAAATATAAAAATGGTTCGTACTCGCACTAGTAGGGAAACTCCATCCGTGAAATTTACCATGGTTTGGCAATGCAAAATTACTATGGCTTGGCTATGCAAAAGTACCTACAAGCCCAAAACGATGTTTTATGCGGAAAATATGGCATGTGTGGACCACACGGGTAGGTGTAGGGGCGCCGCTATGTATGGTCGCGTCCGATGTTCACTTATGATTGCAAACGTCCATTGGTCACGGCCCACACCTATTAGGGCGACGAGCGCTAGGCCAGAGTACCGTCGGCCGAGCGGATATCTATTCGTCATGACCGAAGGAACCGGATGACAAAAAAATCGAGGGCCCCACCACATAAAAATGTAAAAATGGTTCGTACTCGCACTAGTAGGAAACTCCATCCGTGGAAATTTACCATGGTTTGGCAACGTGCAAAAATTACTATGGCTTGGCTATGCAAAAGTACCTACAAGCCCAAAACGACGTTTTATGCGGAAAATATGGCATGTGTGGACCACGGGTAGGTATATAGGCGCCGCTATGTATGGTCGCATCCGATGTTCACTTACGATTACAAACGTCCATTGGTCATGGCCCACACCTATTAGGGCGATGAGCGCTAGGCCGTAGAGTACGGCTCGGTCGAGCTGATATCTATTCGTCGTGACCGAAGGAACCAGATGACAAAAAAATCGAGGGCCCCACCACATAAAAATGTAAAAATGGTTCATACTGCACTAGTAGGAAACTCCATCCATGGAAATTTACCATGGTTTGGCGCAGGCAAAATTACTATGGCTTGGCTATGCAAAAGTACCTACAAGCCCACAACGACGTTTTATGCGGAAAATATGGCATGTGTGGACCACACGGGTAGGTGTAGGGCGCCGCTATGTATGGTCGCGTCCGATGTTCACTTACGATTGAAAACGTCCATTGGTCATGGCCCACACCTATTAGGCGACGAGCGCTAGGCCGTAGAGTACGGCTCGGTCGAGCCGATATCTATTCGTCGTGACCGAAGGAACCGGATGACAAAAAAATCGAGGGCCCCACCATAAAAATGTAAAAATGGTTCGTACTCGCACTAGTAGGCAAACTCCATCCGTGGAAATTTACCATGGTTTGGCGGCGTGCAAAATTACTATGGCTTGGCTATGCAAAAAGTACCTACAAGCCCAAAACGACGTTTTATGCGGAAAATATGGCATGTGTGGACCACACGGGTAGGTGTAGGGCGCCGCTATGCGCCGTCGCGTCCGATGTTCACTTATGATTGCAAACGTCCATTGGTCACGCCCACACCTATTAGGGCGGCGACGAGCGCTAGGCCGTAGAGTCTTGCTCGGTCCGAGCGGATATCTATTCGTCATGACCGAAGGAACCGGATGACAAAAAAATCGAGGGCCCCACCACATAAAAATGTAAAAATGGTTCGTACTCGCACTAGTAGGAAAACTCCATCCGTGGAAATTTACCATGGTTTGGCAACGTGCAAAAATTACTATGGCTTGGCTATGCAAAAGTACCTACAAGCCCAAAACGACGTTTTATGCGGAAAATATGGTATGGGTGGACCACACGGGTAGGTGTAGGGCGCCGCTATGTATGGTCGCGTCCGATGTTCACTTACGATTACAAACGTCCATTGGTCACGGCCCACACCTATTAGGGCGACGGCGCTAGGCCGAGTACGGCTCGGTCGAGATATCTATTCGTCGTGACCGAAGGAACCGGATGACAAAAAAATCGAGGCCCCACCATGTAAAAATGTAAAAATGGTTCATACTCGCACTAGTAGGGAAACTCCATCCATGGAAATTTACCATGGTTTGGCAACGTGCAAAAATTACTATGGCTTGGCTAAAAAGTACCTACAAGCCCAAAGCGACGTTTTATGCGGAAAATATGGCATGTGTGGACCACACGGGTAGGTGTAGGGGCGCCGCTATGTATGGTCGCGTCCAATGTTCACTTACGATTGAAAACGTCCATTGGTCATGGCCCACACCTATTAGGGCGACGAGCGCTAGGCCGTAGAGTACGGCTCGGTCGAAGCCGATATCTATTCGTCGTGACCGAAGGAAACAAATGACAAAAATCGAGGGCCCCACCACATAAAAATGTAAAAATGGTTCGTACTCGCACTAGTAGGCAAACTCCATCCGTGGAAATTTACCATGGTTTGGCGGCGTGCAAAATTACTATGGCTTGGCTATGCAAAAGTACCTACAAGCCCAAAAACGACGTTTTATGCGGAAAATATGGCATGTGTGGACCACACGGGTAGGTGTAGGGGCGCCGCTATGTATGGTCGCGTCCGATGTTCACTTATGATTGCAAACGTCCATTGGTCACGGCCCACACCTATTAGGGCGACGAGCGCTAGGCCGTAGAGTCTTGCTCGGTCGAGCGGATATCTATTCGTCCTGACCGAAGGAACCGGATGACAAAAGAATCGAGGGCCCCACCACATAAAAATGTAAAAATGGTTCGTACTCGCACTAGTAGGAAACTCCATCGTGGAAATTTACCATGGTTTGGCAACGTGCAAAAATTACTATGGCTTGGCTATGCAAAAGTACCTACAAGCCCAAAACGACGTTTTATGCGGAAAATATGGCATGTGGACCACACGGGTAGGTGTAGGGGCGCCGCTATGTATGGTCGTCCGATGTTCACTTATGATTGCAAACGTCCATTGGTCATGGCCCACACCTATTAGGGCGACGCAGCGCTAGGCCGTGGAGCACTTTGCTCGGTCGAAGCGGATATCTATTCGTCATGACCGAAGGAACCGGATGACAAAAAAATCGAGGCCCCACCACATAAAAATGTAAAAATGGTTCGTACTCGCACTAGTAGGGAAACTCCATCCGTGGCAATTTACCATGGTTTGGCAACGTGCAAAAATTACTATGGCTTGGCTATGCAAAAGTACCTACAAGCCCAAAACGACGTTTTAGGCGGAAAATATGGCATGTGTGGACCACACGGGTAGGTGTAGGGGCGCCGCTATGTATGGTCGCGTCCGATGTTCACTTACGATTGCAAACGTCCATTGGTCACGGCCCGCACCTATTAGGGCGACCGACGCTAGGCCGTAGAGTACGGCTCGGTCGGCGATATCTATTCGTCGTGACCGAAGGAACCATGACAAAAAAAGGGGGCCCCACCGCATAAAAATGTAAAAATGGTTCGTACTCGCACTAGTAGAAACTCCATCCGTGGAAATTTACCATGGTTTGGCGTGCAAAATTACTATGGCTTGGCTATGCAAAAGTACCTACAAGCCCAAAACGACGTTTTATGCGGAAAATATGGCATGTGTGGACCACACGGGTAGGTGTAGGGCGCCATGTATGGTCGCTATGTACTTACGATTGCAAACGTCCATCGCGTCCGATGTTCACTTACGATTGCAAACGTCCATTGGTCACGGCCCACACCTATTAGAGGCGACGAGCGCTAGGCGATGTTCACTTACGATTGCAAGCGTCCATTGGTCACGACCCGATATCTATTCGTCATGGCCGAAGGCTCGGTCGGGCGATATCTGTCGTCATGACAAGGAACCGAATGACAAAAAAATCGAGGGCCCCACCACATAAAAATGTAAAAATGGTTCGTACTCGCACTAGTAGGCAAACTCCATCCGTGGAAATTTACCATGGTTTGGCGGCGTGCAAAATTACTATGGCTTGGCTATGCAAAAGTACCTACAAGCCCAAAACGATGTTTTATCACGGAAAATATGGCATGTGTGGACCACACGGGTAGGTGTAGAGGCGCCGCTATGTATGGTCGCGTCCGATGTTCACTTATGATTGCAAACGTCCATTGGTCACGGCCCACACCTATTAGAGGCGACGAGCGCTAGGCCGTAGTACCGCTCGGTCGAGCGGATATCTATTCGTCATGACCGAAGGAACCGGATGACAAAAATCGAGGCCCCACCACATAAAAATGTAAAAATGGTT
>JAENPR010002633.1:0-48254 GCA_018135685.1 Themeda triandra | reverse complement strand
CGCCCAGCTTGATGCTGACAATGTCGCCGGGAACCAGGATCGCCGCGACCTGCTCCGACCACTTGCCGTCCCTCAGCACCTGCACATACGCAACCGCTGGCGATCCATCAGCTGTACGTTTCGGTCAACGCAGCCACACAAACAAAACAACAGAAGAACGCCTGAAGCCTGAACGCGTATATGGAATGCAACAAAAAAACACCGGATCACAGGGGGCCGTGCCTTGGTCTGGGGGGCGAGGCTGGCCATGAGGGCGGTGGCGGTGTTGCCGGCGTTGTTCTCCTCGACGGTGGAGGGTTCCCGCAGGAGGACGCACGGGCGGTGTGCACGCGACGGCGGCGGCGGCGCGAGCCGCGGCGATGAACAACGACGCGAATAGAGAGGGGTTTTTCTTCCACGGAAATTCAATTCCAAACGCAGAAAATAGGGATCGAACCTTGACCGTGACTGCGGGGCTCGGGGGCTAGGCGCGGGTGCGAGATATGGGAGAGATGAGGAGGATTTGATACACTCGATCCACACTTTTGATCGTGTAACGAGTAAGGAGAGAGAAGATTTAGAGTAGATCTTGACGTTTCGTTTTAAAGATGTTATTTTTCTGTGTACACTTTTTTTGGTGGATGGATGGTAGCCTTCTCAGCGGGGGACATTTTCTTGTGTGGACGTAGGAAAGAAAAGACGGTGCATTAGTAGGGTAGATTTATTCGTTATTACGTCTATAATTGATCGGTTATTTTGCAGACCCCTCCACCTTTATGTGACTTTGAGCAATGGATTGACACTGAGATTAAGGAGAAAATTAAGGAGTGGTTGCGGAAAATGAAGGAGTGGGATGCAGAGAGAGAGGCATTGTTGGAGAAGAGACGCCTGGAGGAGGCGGCAGAAAAGCAGCGCAAAGAAGAGGTGCAAATGAGGCTTGCCGCTGCGTGGAAGGAAGATAAGGAGAAGAAGCTTGAGTGTGCGCGTCGAGCAAAAGCAGCAATGGAGGAGTGTCGGTGTTCGGACGCGGGGGTCCTTAACCAACTAGTAAATCTGTGCCGCGTGTCCATGTTCCGGATGGCGATGCAAGAGTAACACAAGCGATTTATATTGGTTCAGGCAAGGAGTGCCCTACATCTAGTGTGGAGGAGAGGACTTGTATTATCTTGTACTGAAGTGCTCGTAGTAGGGGTTATAAGAAAGGCGAGAGAGAATCGATCCCAAGTCTCTGGTGTGTTGAAAATGCAAAGGATTGCTTGAGATGTTGATCCCAGGGGATGTCAAGGTCGCGTTCGTGCCCTTTGTCGTCCCGTGTCCTATAATTCGCCCTAGCCTCATCCTTTTATAGCCGCAAGGGAGGCACAGATTTACATGCAAGGCTACGTGGGAGCAGTGAGCGTGGAAAGTGGTTCCGAGGCCTGTAGCCTTTCCCTGTAGCAGCATGGTCGGAGGGATGGCCTGGCCCTTCTTTTGAGTGAGGCAGCGTGGCGGCGATTGCGGCGGGCGGCGCCCGATCATGTACGCGACGTGGGGATCCCTGTGGGAAGGCGCGCCGACCCACGCGGGCTTAGAGAGCCGAGGCGGGGTTAGAACTGTTGGAGGCGGCGTCGAGCCTGAAGCCCAGCAGCCTGGATGGGATGTGCAATGCCGTAGGGGGGCCCGGGACCTGGTACAGGATCAAGTAAGGCGTTACAGTTCCCGGTAAGCACCTGCACGATCTCATCGTGGGCGGCATAAAGTTTATAGGACATCAGTCTTATCGGCCCTGCAGCAGTACTGTGCCCACGATCGTATTAAATGAGCGTGCTCCCTGTCGGGGTAGTTGGCTGAGGCAGCCTCGGGCGAGTCGGAAGTTCATGTCCGAGGCTCCCCGCACACGGAGATTTATTGCAGAGGCCGTTTTGAGCCGAGCTGGTCTCGGGCGAGACGTAAAACGACCTGCATGGCACCTGCTGGTACTCCTTCCATACCCATAAAACAAGTGTTTTGGACAAGATTTAGTCAAACCTCTGAAATATAAATGATGAATAAATCTTAAGTTATTGAGTTTAAAAATATAAAAATTATATGAATGGATTTGTTTTGAAAAATACTTTCATAAAAGTATACATATATCACTTTGTGATAAATAATTTTATAGAAACAAGGAGTCTAAAGTCGTGTTTTGGAGACCGTGCCGCTGTCCTAAACGACTTGTTTTATGGGTATGGAGGGAATATAAAACTGCCCTGGGGATCATTCGTGTTTACCCTGGTCTCGACCTTAGGGTCTTGATGGTCCTTTGATACTTTACTTTAGGTACCCCCAGTTGTGGTACCCGACAAGGAGAATCCCGATGCTTTCAAGAAGAGAAAGTGGCCTCGCTGCACTCAATAGTTTGTTAGTCATAGTAGTTTTATGATTATGTCTTTATCATGGTCCTTTGGTACTGCACTTTTTAATATGTGCCGTTGTAGCGAACTTAATTCGGTTATGTCATATATTGCATCGTTTGAACCAAATCATGTATTGCATGTAATCATTTGAACCTATATGTTTCTTTTTTTTTTTTTTTGCAATTTAGTTTAACGAATCGATCTCGCATGCCGTAAATAAAAGGTGATGAAATATCGGAATACATGATGAACACGCACGACACATGGAATGGCATGTGGGGACCCTTCACCAAACAAGGGTAAACAGGCCGCCGACTAAACCTAACATGTCTTAGGTAGTTGAACTAAACAACTCTCACTCCACATGGCATGTCTGGACCTTTACCAAACAAGGATTAAAAGATCCTCAACTAAACCTAACATGCCTTAGGTAAATTAACCGAACCACAACCAAATAACCCTGCTTCCTCCTAGTAGTGCTCCCAATTACCGAACTGAGTTGCACCTTGTTCACAATATCCCCAATGATAAGCGGTGGTGGTGGCGGTGGACTGCCGTTCCCGTGACAGGGGCAGTTGCAATAGGGGTTTCCACAGAAAACCTTCCGTGAACCTTCACCACTGTTGTTGTTTTTCTCTTGCTCGTTGTCGTAGAAGCTTCTGATTTCGTCTCCGAGCGCCATGATTTTGTGCTGCAGGTAGTAGATGTAGTTGGAATATGGATACACGGGCTTTGGATCCACGCACGGCTTTGGATCCACGCACTGAGTGAACCCGCAGTTTGCTTCGTCATCTGATAACTGTAGCAAGCAATCGATGTAAGTTCACGGTATGAAATGGTTAACAGTTATTAAAACGAACAGAAATAGACCTTACCAAAGCCCTTGGACACTTCCAGAACCTACGGCCTCCATCAATCCCCTCAACGAACATCTGCACAACGCAGTGTTCCCCGTGCATGCATCTTGGTCACTCTTCTTTCCTGCTATCGTAGAGCCTGAGAGGCTTTTCGTGGTTGAAATCCCTCTTTCTCTCTACCGGAAACTCCTCTTCCGGTTCGTCGAAGTACTCTGGACCAAGAGGCCCATCCCAGAGGAAGGAAGGCAAGATCCCTGCCTTTCCTCTCCCACTACCCTTTCCACTAGACGAACCTCCAGACATCTTTGCGCTTCCCTTGAGACACAAATGTTCCAGCAATGTGGACATATAAGACTCTCCACAGCGTGTGTTTTTACCGGTGATTGGAGAAGAGAGAGAGCCTCCAAGCACCGGTGCCACACATTGCAGGTGATGCCAAGTTTGGCAGAAAAGTAGGCATCGAGGCATGTTCGTGCCCCGGTGCTTGGACAATAAAAAAATGCTATTCTCGACGTGGAAGCCGCTGACGGCCGGTGCTTCCCCCTTCACCCACTCCCAGCAGCACCGATGGAGCTCGCGACAGAAGCCGCACCAACAGAGCTCGCACGCCGCCGGCCCGCGCCACCGCTGTGGAGCTCCCGACGGCAGCCACACCACCGCGCCGAAGGAGCTCGCGATGGCAGATGCGCCGACGGAGCTCGCACGCGGCCGGTCCGCTCCGCCGCTGTGGAGCTCGCGACGACGGCCACGCCGCTCCCCTGCTTGGCAGCGGTGCCGGCTCCGAGCTCCGTCGTGGAGGGGATCGATGCCATGGGAGGGGATGCGGGGCGCTGGTACTGCATGAGGAGGCAGCCGATGCGGGGCTTCCTCCCGCTCATGAGCCGGATCCGCTCGGGGAGGTGGCGGCCAAGGCGGAAGGCCTCGAAAGGAGGCCCGCGCGTGGCTGCCACGGCCCTCGCGCGGCTGCCACGGCCCTCGCGCCGTGGATGGTCAATCTGGGCACGAAAAACCGAGAACCGAGAACCGAACCGAAGAAACCGAGAACCGAACCGAAATAACCGAACCGATCAGTTTCGGTTCCCAGTTCGGTTCCAGGATTCTCGGAACCGAAATAACCGGAGTCAATTCGGTTCCAGGCCTTGGTTAACCAAAATGACCTGCAGGAACCGAAATTTGCAAAGTCCATGTACACATACAACCATTGTTTTCTTATTCCTCTTCATCTTTACTTGAAACTTAGAATAAGTGTGTTTGTGTGCTGCTGTGCAGTTGTGCTGGACGCCTGGAGGCTCCTTGTTTCATTACTGTTTTGTGAATTGTTGCTTACGTGCCTTAGTATTTGAGAGAACAATCACATATATATGTGTGGTACTGTTTGTTTGTTGTATTACTCTTTAAATTGTTCCTGTTGAGTGCATGAAAATCAAGCAAAATGCTACTAAAATTTGCAATTGAATGAGTTGTTTTTTGGTTCCTGGAAATTTCGATTCCTTCGGTTAGAACCGAAACCGAACTGAAGGAACCGAAACCAAAATACCTCGGTTTCGAGTTTTCTCGGAGAACCGATCGGTCTCTTGTTCCTGAGGAACCAAATTAGCTTGTTAACCGAAGAACCGAACCGAAGAACCGAATGCCCAGACTAGGTGGATGGTGGCGGCGCTGCTTGATTTAGGATGGAGATGCGATTTTGACGGAGATGGAGGGGAAAGGGCTCTCGCGCATGCGAGAAGGAATGTGTGGTCCAGGTGCTCTCGCGCATGCGGGATGGATGGAGTGGTGGGGTCCATGCAGAGGGAGGCATCGGTGCCCACGCTATGGGAATAGATGGATCTGAGGCATCGGTCCAGATGTCAGGTGGAAAAAAAAATTCAGCATCGGTAACGTTGTGGAGAGTCTAAGCAACGAAAAAAGGGTGCGAGGTGCTGCATTGATGAATTGATGGATCACTGAAAAGGCTAGATGCTCTAGATTCTCCTGAAGAGGCTACAAGCCCTAGGTGTACGTCTTGGACAAGAGCAGCAGAGATTCCATGTTGGCCATCCACTTCCATGTTTCCAAAGGTTGCATCCTCATCGACACCCATTTCATGATCACCTCCAACCGCATCGTCATACCATGGCTCCTCATATGCATCCTGCTTCCTGTACCCATTCACCACCAACACCTCCGCCATTGGATTGTTTGACCCTTCAATCACCGTTTTGTAATGCTCCCAGCCCCTCGTTCTGCAGGGGCATCAACACGTAGTTCGTCCTATTCTTTCCGCTGTCAAACCTCCCCTTCAATTGGAAGTGACCTTCAAAATTATCCCTCACATGAGACAGAAGATCACTAAAGCTAGGTACCTCCACAAACATTGCTAACTCATCTTCCATATCCTCAAACACACCGTCTTGTTTCCTAACACTCCCTCTATAAAACAGCCGCACTAAACAGTCCATCTACAAAACCACCAAGAAAATCTTCATCAACACTTCGTGACAATATACTTTTTGGTTCATACACTAACTAACTAACTAACTAATACACTAAGTAAGTAACTAACTAATACAATAGTTGCCTAACTAACTAATATATAAGTAAACGGATTACCTAACTAATTACCACTAACTAACACACACTAACTAACTAACCCTACTCTACCACTAACACAAAATACCTAACTAATTCACCTAATTAACTACAAAACCCTAACTATTTCACAATGTTAAAAATAAATATTATATAAAAAATGAGAAGCTCACCTTGCAGCGGGGTGGGGCGGGGGGGAGGGGGGGAGGGCTTTGGCACCACACCACCTCGGCCAAGTCCCGCCGGCGGCGACGTGGCGACCACCCGGCCCTGCCCCGCCGGGCCGAAAGGGAGGGCGACCATCACCGCCGCACCCCGCCCGGCGGGGGGACGGATTAGGCCGGGAGGGCCGGGAGGCGGGAAGCGATGGGGGGGGGCGCCGGGGAGGCGGGGAAGGGGTGGGAAGGCGGCCTCCGGCGGCGCTAGAGGGACCGGTGGCGACGAAGCGGCGGCAGCGAGTGGCTCGGCGGCGGGGACTGAGGAGGACGAAGTTGGGGGAGGGGGAAGGAGAGGGACTCGTCCATATCCAGATCCAGCCTGCCGCGCTAGGCGGTATGGAGCGGCAAGGCTGGGACCCACCACGCCACGTCCGCAGGGACACACCCAGAGCCGTGCCACAATGGGAGGCCTGCCACGCCACATGCAGCGGCGCGGCAGTGCCTTCCTGCCACGCCAGGCGGGGTGGCACGTCCAAAAGAATTAGTTTTTTTTTAAAAAAAAAAGTCAAAGCGTGTTATTTCCAGAAATTGTTAAAAAAAAAGTGTCAAAAAAAAAAATTCCTGCTGGATGCGATTCTAATAAGTAGCAAGACAGTCTTCTGTCTTCTCCCTGCAATCTCTGTCCAGGATTCCAGGTTGGTGATGTTCCTGATTCTCTCTCTCTTCCTATCTTTCCCGTCTAAATTCATCATGTCTTTTTTTAGATAAGGGCCTGTTTGGAGGTGTAGAATTAGGCTGAATTGGAATCAGTTTCATGGGTCGGGCTGTTTGGCTGCAAGTAGAATTGGAAATTGACGTTTTCAGAGCCTAGATTTATGGCCTACGTCAAATCCATGGGCTACAGAACAGAAAACGATTACTGCCCGCCTCTCTTTTGTTAGATCGGGCATCCGAGCGCCGCCGCTGAGTGGCAGCAGCAGAGGTGGAGGGATGCGCTGTCGGCCGGCGTCGGCGCGGGCATGGGGACGGGGACGGAGACGGGGACGGGGACGGGGACGGGGCAAGGAGCACCGCGTCATGTGCGGCTGTGCTCTGCATCTGCATGTACGCAGTGTTTATCTTCTCGGCGCTGGCGTAGATCCACCCTCGGGGAGCAGCCCGTCGACGACGGCCATGCACCGGCATGCGAAGATGTCCAGGATGAAGTCCTCGACGTCCGTGCCGACCTCTGCGAAGAGCCTGCGCTAGGCTCTTGTGTCGATGAGCGGCTTCATGCTAGGGGGCACTGACGGCACCGTTGCTCATGTTCAGATGGATAGGTACGAGCTCTTCCTGCGTCCCTGACGCCCTGCATACATGCTTGGTTGTTAATTGGGGATGAGTATTGAGTGCTCATAGAACACCCTGGTAAAGTGGTAATTGCGGACCAAAATTACAAAGCTCTTCCAAACAAGAAAAATTGAATTGAATCTAATTCTCTGCAATTGGATTCTTATTGAATCTAAATGCTACAATCGGATTACTGGAATAAGATTCATTTCTGTAGATCCAAACGTGTATTTTTTCTAGACTAAGAAATTCATCATTTCTATGGGTACATTTGTGTGTTATTTGGTTCTTCTTTTTGAGAAAATAAGTTAATAATACCTGTGTGCTATATGGTCTAAGGAATAGAGCTTAGCTCAATTAGATTGGATGGAAGTTATGATTTTGCGTCTAACCGCTTGGGTTTTGACCACTCAAAAAAAAGTCTGTGCTATGTTAGCCTCCTCGTTGAGGCGGAAATCATTGGCAATGATACAACATTGGCGCTCGAACACCGTTCTTCAATGGAGCTGGTGCAATTGTGATGCCAGATTCACGCTACTGCCAGCTAGAATTACTGCTACTATGAATGTTGGTAGGTGAAAGTTTTTCTTTTTCTTCTCTCAGGAAGAAGATCCAAGATAATAAACCTGGTGGGAGATAGTCCTATATAACAAAACAGCATGGACTTTATTAAACTTGAACTGATTGAGGCTATTACCAACAATTTCTCGGAGGAGCAAAAAATTGGCAGTGGTGGGTATGGAGATGTTTACAAGGTCAATCTGACTGACGGTCGTCATATTTGAGCTACTTTCCGAATGATAACCACGGCAAACCCATGATCTTCTATCTAATTTCAACAGGGGGAGTACAACGGGGAGACCATTGCTGTGAAGAAGCTTCATCCTTTGCAAGGACTTGATGATAAGGAATTTCACAATGAATTCCGCAACCTTACAGGCATCCACCATCAAAATGTCGTACGGTTAATTGGCTACTGCTATGAATCACGACATAAGTATGTGAAGCACGAGGGACAACTAGTTTTTGCTGAAGGACGGGAACGAGTTCTCTGCTTCGAATATATGGAGGGTGGAAGCCTTGATAAACATATTACAGGCATGACCCGCATCATTTTTTTTTTGGTATATATGTTCAACGATTCAATAGCTTTATATGTTCTCCTTATTTCCTTTGGCAGATGAATCTTGTGGACTTGACTGGCCCGTATGTTACAAAATCATTAGAGGGACTTGTGAGGGTTTAAATCACCTGCACTCTGCACAGGGAGGACCTATTTTCCATCTGGACTTGAAACCTTCGAATATATTGTTGGATCAGAACATGGTGCCCAAAATTGCTGATCTTGGTTTGTCCAGGCTTGTTGCTTCCACAAAAACTCACAAGACAGAGATGGTCCAGGGAACACAGTAAGCCTATAACACACAAATACATAGCTTCGGAACATATACATAGTTTTGTTTCCAGTTGCAGTAACCACACCGTTTTGTTCTTAATATCATGCAGAGGCTACATGCCACCAGAATACATAGACGGTGGCTACATATCAAACAAGTATGATGTGTTCAGTTTGGGGGCTATAATTATAAAAATAATGGCCGGAAATAAGGGATACTATCGCTGCTCGGATATGTCTCCAGAACAGTTTGTTGAGCTTGTAAGAATAACTATCTGACAACTATGTGTGTTATGTGTTACGTACTTATTTTTGGTACGCGTCTTCTACCTCACAATTAATGTGGCAAATACCTAGGTATGTGAAAACTGGAAGGGAAGGCTGCATGGAACATCGAGGCATTCATCACGCCAAATAGACATCCTACGAGTGAAGACTTGCGCTGAAATAGCACTAAGATGTGTGGCAAGAGATCGGCAAAGGAGGCCTTACATAAAGGATATTCTCCATGAGCTGGAAGAAATAGAAGCTAAAATTAGGACAATGTCACTGTCTTCTGATCAGCCAAACGGCCAGAGTAGCCAGGTAAGAAAATTCTGACCATGGTTTACTAAGTTCCCCTCAATATATATATGGTTTTGGCTAAGTTCATACTACATAGTTAATGAAAAACATGCTATATTCCCCGATCGCGAAAAAAAATGAGTTGAGATGTTAGACGAACTTAGGTTTTAGAGGACTAATCGATTTATAAAATCAAATGTCAACAAAATCCAGGCTACTAGCGCCGGGAGATCGAGCAAACAGCATTACCTACGCTTCAGTTTATTTATGCCTTGTGCCTCTCTTGCCTGTAAGAGTTTTAATTTGTTGTTAAGTTTTACATATGCAGACACTCATACATGTACTTAATATTACCAATTAGAAGGCTCCGACAAATCCTCCACGTGAACTTTCACGAGATGTGAACACCCTGGTTAATGTCACAACCGGAGTCTACTAAACCTCATCTAAATTCTACCAAGTTTAGAAATTATTAAAATGTCGGCGAGTCTCCCAAGTAAAACTAGATATCTAAACAGACAAAATCGCATGTTCATAAGAAAAGACACACGCATTACAACCCAACCCAATAGCAGAGTAAAAGGACCACCCCAACTGATGCATCTAAAGCGTACACAATGATATGATATATATTTCAGACAACATAAGGAATTTAATAGCTCATCTCTAAATAGATGAATAGTAATGGTATTTTTTAGATTCGTGAAAGTTATAATAGCACCAATCCATACAAATCCTTCCCAGAGTGCAGGCAAAGCCAAGCGTACTGTTATCCGTCACCATGAGGGCAATGTAGCACACGTCCTGAGTAGCTTCTAAGCTGGGTGTTACAACGTATTGGGACAAAAAAGGCTCACGTGCTTGATGTTATTAGCATTTGATATTATATATGAGAAAGAATTCAAATAACCATAAAGTGTACTATATATGTTTACCAAGTATACATACATATATTGGTAAATATATTTTATAGTTTATCGATGGTGAAAAAGTGTTCCGTCAATTGACCACATAGCTGAGCCTGAAAAATCATTTTGAATTATGTTAAAACTCTACAACAATAAAATCTTGTTAGTTGCTACTTTAAATTACATTATGACTGAAATAGTTTGTCATGTCAATACTAGTGTGTGTGTGTGTCTATATATATATATATATATATATATATATATATATATATATATATATATATATATATTGCGAAGTACTAGTATAGTTTATTAGTTGTAAGCACTCTGTTTTCAGTAGTGCGATATTACTACTCGTATAATTCTCTCTGTCTCCGATTTCAGTAGCTTGGCAGGAACATTTTTCTTTTCTCGACCCGAGGTAAACCCCCATTTCCATTCATCCTTGGCTGGAACATATACACGCATTGTGGACACACATTGGCTCACATACCAATTGAGCGCATTTCCCTTTTGCTGCAGAGAAACTTTGGCTCGAGCGTTCTTGCGGTCGACCCGACCCAGGAGCTGCGATTCCTATTCGAGCCAAAGAAGGAGGTGTCAACCTGCCTCCAGCTAACCAACACGAGCGATGGCTTTGTTGCATTTACCATAAAGACCAACAAAAGAAAGTACTGTGCCGAGCCAAACAGCGGAGTCATGCCACCATGCTCCAAGCGCTACATCTGTGTGACACTGAAAGCGCAGGAGGAGGCGCCCCCCAATATGCAGTGCGATGACATGTTTGTTGTGCATGGTGCTCGTGTCAATGAGGATCTTACACCAACATCATCGAACGATACCTCTGCTGGTGACTTCTCCGGTGAACAAGGAAAGGTGGTGGATATGGTGAACCTCCCGATTGCTTATGTTGCAGTGGATCAATTTCCACGCTCCAACACCTAAAGCCCCCTTGGAATCCAGGATTTTTTTTTTTCTGTTTTCTACATTTTTTATGAAAGATAATCTGATTCCTATGAAATTTATGTATTCCAATGTGGGCTAAGTATTAGGGATATACTTAGATATGTATAGCCTGACTGGAATGTGGAAGGGTGTAGAGCTCCCCGCCACTATTGCAACGCAGAATCTCGGTCTTGGTCTGCAGATCCTTAAGAGAGAAGCCAAAAGCATCAAACTCTATGGAACAGTTATTGTCGCGAGTAAACTGACGAACAGATAATAAATTGCGAACAAGATGTGGAGCGACAAGAACATTATTGAGTTGAAAGATATGATCAACTATAGGAATAATAGAAGTGCCACGACTAGAAATAGGAATAGAAGCCCCATTGCCGACTGTGATGAAGGACGGCGAATGAGGGAGACGGGAAAGGAGTATACCGTCGTGGGAGGACATGTGAGATGTAGCTCCCGTGTCGAGGACCCAAGGACTGGCGCCTCCTTGCAGTGCCATCTGGTTGAGGGAGGCAATGAGGGCGCCCTGATCCCGGCCGCCAGACGTGTGAGCCTGGGGCAGAGGCGCCGTAGGAGGACGCCACTGCTGCTGCTGAGGAGCCACGGAGAAGGACCAGCCCATGGGTTCATGCAGAACCACGGGCCAGTCGGCTAGACGCCGGGACGCCCACCCAGAAGACTGGGCAACGCCGCAGACTTCTGCTGCTGCTGGTGGTTGCGGCCACCCCCGCCATTGTTGTCTCCATGGCCTCCTTGCCTTTGCCCTTGCCGCCGCCCCCCCTCCCCCCCACACGCACACTGCGGTTGGGGTTGGAGCCGGAGGACGAGGAGCGGCAGGAAGGGGAGGTGCAGGCAGTGGGCGCTGATGTCGAGGATGGAGCAGCGACAGTGAGGGCGGTGTCGGAGGAGACCTTGGCGTCGTTGGCGAGGCGGATCTCCTTCAGCTGAAGGGTGTTGTGCGCCGAGACGAACATCGGAAGGACGTCGTGCGCGCAGACCTCCACGGCCTGTTCAGGGGTAGGCTCACTCGCCAGGCCGAGAACGAGCTCGCCGTCCTGATCGAGCTTCTCTAGGGGGTCACCCTCACACACGTGGCGGACAAGCGCTCCTGCTTCTTCGAGGACGGCAACCACCACCTGAATTCTGGGCTGATCTACAAGGCGTCAGTGCGCGGCGACCATGACTACGCCGCCCACTCCTTCGTCTGGAAGCATTCCCCCCCCTCCCCGGGTGAAGTTCTTCGGGTGGCTACTCACCAAGGGCAGGATTCACTGCCATGTATCCCTCGTCCACAAAAGCATCATTGTAACAGCCCCAAATGGCCAGTGGGCCTAATTCACGAAAATGGGACGACGTACTGTAGCAGGGCAGTGGGGCGGGGTACCGTAGCGGCCTGTGTACTGTACACCGGACTCCGGGGCAGCAGTCTGGTACTGTAGCACAACTGTAGCACGAGTCGGGCCAGGGCATTTCGGGTTACTGTAGCATGGGTGCTGTTCGCCGGGTACTGTAGCATCACGGAACACTGTAGCAACCTAGGTTTAGTACCATATCATGAATCCTGAGTTCACCAGACCAGCTTAAATACCAGAGCCAGGGACGTGTAGTAACCTTCGGTTAACCGTTTTGAACGAAGCGAGGACGAAAGTTCAAGCGGGTTGCTACGCAGGTGGGACCACTCCTAGGCAGAGTGGGACCACTCCTAGGCAGAGTGGGACCACTCCTAGGCAGAGCGGGTTGCTGGACATCCGAGAACGTGGCCAAAGTGACGGAGCTCTGAGCCTCGCAACCCCCTCCGCATGTGACGAAGAAGGTGCTACCTCCTCTATTGCTGCTGCTGTGCTGGGAGATATGGAAGCACAGAAACGACGTCGTGTTCAACGGCACATCACCGAGCATCAGTCGCCTCATCGCTGCTTGCAAACAGTCGCTTATGGACTGGAGTTGCCGGATTCCAAGGAAGGAAATAGAACTAGCTACGAAATGGAGAAACGCCTTGACTATGTAATCTACACCCTCACCCCCTCTCTCGGTTGCCTTTGATGTAAGAACTGTGGGTTTCCACCAACCAGGGCAAAGGTAACAAGGAGTAGCATCATCATCAGCTTAATCTCCCTTCTTTTCAGCACTAATGTGGAAATGTGGATAGGTGGGGGCAAGGGCATTCGTCACATTCATAGGTGGTCTGAACGAGAACGACCCAATGAAGTCGAAAAAAAAAGAAAGAACAACCCAATGCAAGTGGCCCCAAACCCAAAAGTGTTTAAGCTAGTAAGTACTAATTAGACCAGCACAATTTTTTTTGGGGCAAAGTACCTCCTCGATCGGCCATGATCATGGCCCGTAGTGTGTGCTTTCTTGCCTCAGCCCATGGTCCATGGATGATGGGCCCCACCACCAGCCATGGCTCACTGCATCCCCTGCCTTCATCGTCTCTGCTGCTATCCAGCAGTAGAGCCTTTTACCTGTGTGCCATCAAGAAAGTTGCATCAGACCTGTGTGCTACTCGAAAGTTCAACCGGACCTATATGCCATCGTCCATCTTCGGTTTTTTCTCTACGCCATTCCGTCCGTTTTCATGCCTAACGGTGTCAACCAGGTGGGTGAAAGGACCACCTTGCCCTCTAGTGGGGCCCATTCTCTACAAGCAAGCACCGTGTACTACTACAGGCAAGCAGGGCAGGAAAAGAGCTGAGCCTCTCAGGACCCCGCCGGTCGGCCGACCTGGGGCAGACTGAATGGACGGCGTCGTCGACGCTGGCACACGTGAATAAGACATGCTGCTGGTGCCCGGCGACCTGTCGTACGCCGACATGCAGCAGCCTCTTTGGAACTCGTTCGGGCGATTCGTGCAGCGGCGGCACGCGAGCCGGCGGCCGAGGATGGTCACGCAGGACGCGGCGGCGCCCCAACTGCCGCCGGTACGTACCGGCGGGCTCGCCGCTCCC
Organism: Themeda triandra; assembly: GCA_018135685.1. Classification (NCBI taxonomy): domain Eukaryota; kingdom Viridiplantae; phylum Streptophyta; class Magnoliopsida; order Poales; family Poaceae; genus Themeda; species Themeda triandra. The sequence goes on along the minus strand of JAENPR010002633.1, from coordinate 34,212 downwards.
GTTCGCCGCCTACGCACTTCCCGTTCGGACGAGACGGCAAATTCGAGCTGCGACTATGCATCTGCGTGCGCCATTGCCACGAGCTCGTGATCACAGATCATGCCAAGCTAAGCTACGGCACTCACCTTTCTTGACTTTGGTAGCTCCTCGTTGAAACTGAAAACAAACTTGTACAACCATACGAACATCATGTCATCATGCAACTACCCTGTACACTCATCCGGCGGCGTGTCGATGCTGGGGAACTCGTCCGGCGGGCGTTTCGTCCCCGGCACCTCGGACGGCGGCCGGTCCGTGCCGGGCACCTCGGGCGGCGTCGTCTGGCCCGGGAACTCCGGTGGCGTCGGAGTCGCGGCGTGGCAGCGGCGCAGCGCAGGCCGCTGGCGATTCCGGCGGAGGAATGTGTCGGCCGGCGCACGAACGGACGCATGGCGCGCATCGATGATGACGCGGCGGCGCGGCACAGCGGGAGGAGCGACGTCGTCACGAGGCTCACCGGCATCGTCGCGCTCTGCTCTTGCTATCTTTGGCGTGCGTAGGCTAAACAGAAAGGCAAGGCAAGGGAAGATCGGCTGGAACACTTGCACGATCGGATGAAGTGCTTATACGGCTGGCGACTTGACACGTTCGGCGACGAGCTGGAGTTCGTGTCCTGCTTGCTGAAGGAGAAAGGTTCTTGCGACACGTGCGTACGTGTCTGTCGTCCAGGTGTTTACTGTTTTCCAGTTATTAGATTAGATGCCCTCTTTGCTGCTGCTTCACATGCCCGAACGAGTCCCAAAGAGGCTGCTGCATGTCGGCGTCCGACAGGTCGCCGGGCACCAGCAGATGTCTTCACGTGCGCCAGCGTCGACGACGCCGTCCATTCAGTCTGCCCCAGGTCGGCCGGCCGGCGGGGTCCTGAGGCTCAGCTCTTTTCCTGCCCTGCTTGCCTGCAGAGAATGAGCTCCACTAGAGGGTAAGGTGGTCCTTTCATCCACCTGGTTGACACCGTTAGGCATGAAAACGGACGGAGTGGTGTAGAAGAAAAAACGAAGATGGACAATGGCACATAGATCCGGTTGAACTTTCGAGTGGCACATAGGTCTGGTGCAACTTTCTTGATGACAAACAGGTAAAAGGCTCTAGTACCATACATGTTCATGCATGCTACACCCGGATTTGGTGGTGAATGTGGGTGGGGAAAAAAAAGGCCAAGTGGAGAGATTTTGAGGCTTAATCACTCCACTCCTCCAGAAAGGAGGCGGCCTTGAGCAGGACGGAAGGACCACGGCAACCTCAGGATTGCATGTTTTCTAGTACGTGTACTACTTTGTCCCTTTGGTGTTATCGCGGTGTCAAAGAAATAATAGAAATCTTGTCATCAAGGAGTCGATCAATCAGTCTTAAATTTAAAATAGATTTGTAAAAATTAATAACAATATTTGTGTCTGTAATACATTGTAATAATAATAATATGGAAATATATATATTACTATATCAGATCTGTTTCTGTTGTCTCTGTCACTGTTTCTGTAACTGTCTGTACAAACGGGCCCGCGAATGAACCCGGAAACCCACCCCAGCCAGATACCGGGCCCGCCATAAACGGGTGCAAGATCCAAAACCCTGTAATGTGCTCATTTGGGCCACAATCCAACAATCGGCAATAAAAGCAAACATACAAATAATAGCTCTGCCACTGCACCCTCTAGCAAGAAAGAAACACACCGATCTATTCTGGAGAGGGGAGAAAAGGGCAAAAATTAGTGAATAAGTGCCAAAAAAAAAAAAAAAAAAAAAAAAGAAGATGATCAAGAAGAAAAGACACGAAGATCAGCCAAGGGAAAAGGTACTAACCAGCAGAATTTTCTTTTTCTTGCCTTTATTTCCTTTTTTCTGTTGCATTAACACACTGAAACGCCTGAAACCACCATAGTTGCTGAGTATATATGGCCGTCCACATCATTCTTTTGTCTTACCTGTTGCTTTGTTGCTGTAGTTGTCCAAAGTAATATGTAGGATCTGTAGGATTCAAAGGTACACAAACAATATTTCAAAATTTGTTGAAGAAAATTGACTTGACTGCTAGACATAAATACAAGCATTCCTAGGGGTCTTGTATCAGTTGGTTATATAAAAGATGCCACAAGCTTAAAGACACTACAACAACTGGCCAAACTTTGAAACTAAAGCCTTGACCATTCAGTTGCTCCGAGCACAATGGCTGTTTCTGAACAAATGGCTGAGGGGTAAGAGCAGTTGCTCAGAGCAACTAATTGCTCAGAGCAACCATATGAATATGTACTACAGACCTGCCTTAAAACAGCCAAATGCATGAACTCACTAACTGAAAAGCAGCTAGAAGAGAACAGATAAAATTGTAACATCTTCAAGGACCAAATCTGACAAGAAACCAGAGTCAGAAGACACATATTTTCCAAAGGTTTTCTAAGGATTGCCAAAACCTGAGTCAGTTAGTATTTCTAGCAGTTCATATAAAAAAAAACTTGGTCTAGCTATTTATTGTCATTTCCTTCTAGCACTCCACAAAAGGAACCTCAAAACACATCTCTTAACGACAAAATAGCTGTATAAGTGAACAACAGTCCACAAATATGTTAAGACGACACCAAACTAGCAAAGACAGAAACAAACGACAAGTGATAAAGGGATTTTTTATGTTTTAGCCCTTTCAAGTAATTCTAGATAAAGGGATCCCTGTTCCAAAAACAAATGGATTTTTTATTCTCAGTACCAGAAATTGCAGATTGGACCTATAGAAATTGCAACTAACGAAATCTGTAAATTTAGCATAAAATGTGTGCAATAACAGTAGCTTAATGTTATAGTGCAGAGGATTAAGTTGGTTTGACAAAAACAACTTGCTACTACAAACCTAACTCTGCCACATTAGTTATCGCAAAAAAAAAAAACTCTGCCACATTAGTTCAGTGGATTGTACTGTCATGTCAACACCTACTGACTTACAGGATAATAGGGAAAAAATTAATGTGACTTCAAAGTCACAAGTCACACTTGTGACTATTTTAATTGGTAAGAAACGGCATTTAGTAAATATGCCCCTTAATTTACACTAGCAACAACTAAACAGAAAACAATGGACTTAGGTTCAATGTAAATATGCCCCTTAATTTAACACCAATATCGCCAACTATTTGGATTTTGTAAGTCACATTGACACAATGTCAAAGTAATTGATGTTTGTATTAGCCCTACTGCTGCAACCTGCAGAACTCCCTAGTATATTTGAAGGTGAAACTAAGCAATGCCAGAGCACCAAGTCATCAAATCAAACCAAAAATGATCTGTGTCATATCCAAACAGGTTAAGTGCACAGGAGGATGTGTTAAGTGTCTATTCCCCCATAACAAACAGTAAGAGTTCAAGCATCTAACTTACATGTGTTAGAATGTGTTCCCTTCTCTATATTGCTTGGATAGGAAGGGGATGAACCCTATGGTACATATAGGCCTAACCCTAACCCTAATGGGCCTTGCCCTACATGGGCCGGCCTGGGCTGGAGGCCCACACACACACACATACTCCAACATCCCCCCGCAGTCACAACGGGGGGCGCACACACGATGAGACTGGAGACGAACAAAGCCGAAGCGATGACATCCCCCCGCAGTCGCAACCGTAGCCCTTTTGTGCCGAAGTAGCCGAGGTCAAGGTCGTCGTGGTCGTAGCCAAGGTAGAAGTTGCCGAGTCGAGGTGGCAGCGAAGTCGAAGACGTAGTCACAACACCGAGCTGTCGTGGCCGCGGAACGGTGAGCCAAGCCATGCGGCGGCAGGGGCGCCAGGCGATGGCAACGCACCCGAATACCTCGGAGGCCGCGCTCAGAGCAGGGGTGGCGGAGAAGTCGAGGTCCGCGCTCAGATCAGGGGTGGCGGAGGGGGAGAAGTAGGGTGGCGGCTTTCCTGCCCGCCCTCGTAGAAGTCCCGCGCTCAGAGCAGGGGTGGCGGGGAGGGGGGCGTCGTCCGCGGTAGACGGCGAAGGGCGTGGACTCCGAACGGAGAGCTTGCTTGACGACGACCGGCGGCGGGTGGCGCGACCGCCTGGAAAGGCGCCGGCAACCGGCGAAGGCAGACCACGAGCGGCGCCGCTGCAGCCTGGAGGGCGCAGCAGCTGCCTCGTCCTCGGGAGTGTCGATGAAGACGATGAACGGCAGGGCGACTCAATCCCGGTCTCGGACCAGGCAAAAGAAAAGATACATAGCAGCAGACAGCATAAACATCAGCCCAGCCTATCCCCAGTGAGCTCTTCCAGAGCACGTGTGCCTCACGAGCAGCACACCGAACAGAGAGAGGGCCTGGCGCAGGAGAGCGGGGAAGAGGGCCGCGGGCAGCGCAGGCGAAGCAGCGGGGCCCTTGAGCTCGGAAGACGGGGCGGCCGCGCCCTGAGGCGAGCGCGGGGCCACGCGGACGGCGGGCGCGGGGCCGCGCGAGAACGGCCGCGCGGGAGCCGCGCGAAGTCCGCGCCGGCGCAGATCCGCGTGGACTCGAGCGCGGGCGACTTCGCGAGCTGGAGTAGCTGCCGTCGACGAGCCGCGGCGTCGAGGGAGGTGGAGGCGCCCCGGCGGCACGGTGGAGGAGCTCCGGCGGCGGAGGGGTGGCAGAGGGGACGGATCCGGTGTCGAGGCGACCGGACCCGTCGCGCCTCCATGGTACATATAGGCCTAACCCTAACCCTAATGGGCCTTGCCCTACATGGGCCGGCCTGGGCTGGAGGCCCACACACACACACATACTCCAACATCCCCCCGCAGTCACAACGGGGGGCGCACACACGATGAGACTGGAGACGAACAAAGCCGAAGCGATGACAACATGAGCTTTCTCTGAACCCAGTGCCAGAAGCGCCTTCTCTGCTCATCTAGTGCCAGAAACGCCTTCTCTGAACCATCACTAGGATCCTTGATCTTGAAGAACAAAAGCAGGGAAAATCTTTGATCCCCTATCATCACAATTCACAACCATATCAGATAACGTGCCATAAGCACCAAGACAATTGCTGAAGCTCAAAATTGAAATTTACATCAACACAATGGCACAGTCTGGACCTTCTAGCCCTCTAGTAGATACTGAAGGTCACTCCCGTATCTGACAAGGGGAGGCAGCAGATACAATCTTTGATCCCCTATCATCACAACAAATTTAAAAACTAGAGAAAACCAGTGCTGAATGGCTTGTAAGCACAATTACAATTAATATTCTTGAAGTTACAAGTTAACAGATACACTTGCAACAATTAAACAGAAGACAATAGACTCAGGGTCAAGGTAAAATATTCCCCTTAATTTAACACTGATATCACCAACTATTTGGATTTTGTAAGTCACATTGACAGACATAATGTCTTAGTAATGGCTGTTTCTATTAGCCCTCCTGCTGCAACCTGTAGACCTCCCTAGCTTAGGCTAAGTTGTCAGAACAAAACAAGCTTATTAATAGATGAAGACAATTCCTCTACTTCAGTGAAAGACAATGTTGTCAGATGCTTCACTTGATTCAGTGTCTCAGCCTCGACAGGTTCATCCTCAATATAGATAATATGCCTAAGACTGCAATTTAGAGCAGATCGCAGGTATCTCTCTTAAGTTGCTTTCTCTGAAATGGATAGAGTCCAAGGAAAGATGACCCCCCAAGAAAGATAGAGTCCAAGGAAAGATGACCCCCCAAGCACAAAACTGATTTCTGTGAACTTAATTGTACGTTTGTATAACAGCTCCTGTCTTTTAAGGGAAAAACCATAGCAAAGTAAAACGAGGGTGAGGTACTTGCCTAGGGAAGCGCAGGAGGTGTGCCTCGACTGCGCAAGCTGTCACCTCCTATACTCCTCTGAATTCACTCATCTGCTCAAACAACACAGCCGCCATGCGCACAATCAAAACAAGTAGAAGACCACCTTTTCATGGATAGAAGCTGCATGACAAATGGAAGACAAAGATAGAAATTGCATTGTCTTCTAACCTGATATGCTACAGCAAGCGTTCTAAGACCACGCTCTGCAAATTCCTTTTGTCAGTAGGATTGAATGGCATGAAGTGAACTTCTTGGATGCCAGCGTGTGCCTTCATGAAAACATGGACAAAGAGCGATCTCATCATAATAAGTAATATAATCATGATTCTCTGTTTTGAGCCTGTAACAAAGCTACATACCTCTTTAGGATCAGCTAGCATCCAACAATAGCAGTATCAATAGCATCTTGGTTTTCTGTACGAGATGCTCTCGCAGCCATGAGAATCACTTGGTCCTGAGTAATGCCCCTTTCAAAAACCTGCATTGACAAAGTTCAAGTTACTAAAAATAGACATGAGAGATCTAAGAGAATATTAGAAATAGTTGTTCTTGTCTCACCCCAATGAGGTTCTTGTCCACAGTAAGCTTGTTTAGGGTCAGAGTTCCTGTTTTATCAATGCAAAGAACATCCATTCCCAGCCATCTCCTCAATTGCAGTAATTCTCTTTGTGATAGCTCCCTAGAGAAACATTAGTTAAGTTGTTAACTATATTCAATTGCACATTGCACCTATAGAAATTGCAACTAACGAAACCTGAAATTTAGCATGAAATGTGTGCAATCGTCAGAAACAACAGAAACACACTTCTCTATAAATACAAAATCCAGCTCATGAATAAGGAGCCTGCTATAGTACAATTGAAGTGTACCATTACTTATAACGATAGTCGATAGGACAAAAGGAAAGCATAATTGCTAGCACAGATCACACAGAAAGATCTGCAAGACACCCACAGTACACCACAACTCTATTAAGTGTTACTACTTCCAAGAAATGCATACAGATGGCTTGCTTTAGTAAATTCAATAGTTTTGCCTAGATATAGTACTGGATTACACTAGAAGCTTAACCTATGTAGCCAAATTTATCAAAGCCAAAAATAATAATCTAAACAAGCATCTACCTGGAACTGACAACAGTGACCATAGAGCAATCTAGTGGGATCCTTGCCTACATGATGGTTTCCAAAAAATTATGACAATACACAAAGAAAATTGCACATTTGTATTAGTGCAATTATTACTATTTGACAATGCATTTCTACTGTATTTGTGTGAAAATAGAATATACTGATAATAAGTATCAAATTAGAGAGGGGTGCTTCCTAAATTTTTTGATATAGTTAGACAAAATTACATTCTATACTCAAATAAGCTTAATCTACAACTACATCAGAGGCCCCAAACCACATAATAGCATTCTATAGAAAATTTATTTTGTGCATGTGAATGGAATCTGGCTAACCTAATCCATTTCCCATGCTGAACAGATCTGAAGGAATCGGTGCAGCACTCCAACTACTACTTATAACAGATAAGGCCATAGTATCACGTATACCAGATTAAAACTCAAAAAAGAAGCTTGAATATAGATCATGTTATTGATATGTGTTCAAACCAAATACCAATGTTTTAAAAAACGCTAAACGCTAGGCGAACGCTAGCCTATGGTTTAGAGTTTAGGAAGTTTAAACGTAGATTAAACGTGATTAAACGTTTTGCTTTTTTTTTATTTTTGTGGTGCTGAGAGCAATATTTTTGGGTTTAGGAAGCATAAATGAAAGAGTTAATTAATAGAAAAGGAAGAGCAGTACCATAACAGCCCACTTGGCCCATCAAGAGAGGAAGCCCACTAGCCCATCTAAACATTATAACACCCAACGATGCCCTAACAAGCAGCCACCACTTGCTCTCACGAGGCCGCGCCACCGCTCCTCTGCTCATCCACCTAAGCGCCGCCGCTCCTCTGCTCTCCTCCACCTGCGCGCCCCCGCTCCTCTGCTCTCCTAGCTTCCCGCTCCTGGCTCCCTGCTCCCCTCTCAGATCCGAGCGTGTGGCCGGTCGGCAAGCAGTCAGCAGCTGCGGCCCGCGGAAGGTAGGCGGTCGTCGGTCTGTGCAGGCGCACGACACCACGGCGGCTCCTCGCTCGGCCGCTCCCTCTCCCAGTACCCCGCTCTCTGCTCCCTGCTCGGCCGCTCCCTCTCCCAGCACCCCGCTCAGCTGCTCACCATCTTGGTGCACGGCCTCCACTCTCTCTGTTCGCGCACACGATGCGAGGTGGAATCGAGCAGAGGATGCAAAATCGTGCAGAGGGCAAGCAAAATCGAGCGACATGGACACCATGAGGTAATAATCATGTACCTTCCCTTGTCTTCTCACAGCCCATGGGTCTGTCAGCTCGCCCAGCGTTTACCCCCTAAACGCAACGCTGGGCCAACGTTCAGCATTTAAACTAGATTAAACAACGTATAATAACGTTTTTTAAAACATTGCCAAATACAAATATCAAATGAGAGGAAAACTGAATATAGCTCAGCTAGATGACAAGGTCAGAGATAATGACTACAGAAAAATAGACAGAGGTACTTGAAAACAGATTCTATTATAAGGAAGAAATGAAAAGAGACAAAGGACAAGTGAGACATTGCCATTATGTGCTACAATTTAACTGTAACAGAGATGCATTGTTTCCAAGCTCACCTGGAAGAATAAGGTCTGGAAGAACATAACTGTCGTCCCCCTCCTGCAACAATGGTGAACCCACTATCAGGGACGAGGCATAACAAGGAAACAACAGAAATTGTATGTTGTCAAGCTGGAGTATTTTCTCTACTCAGATTGCAGAATTTACCTCTTTCCTGATCCAATCAAACTCGTTGGTTCTACAACCAATGACCTTCTCTCCATGTTCGTTGAACACAGAAACCCCCTCACCAAAATCGGATCAGAAACCTAGATGACCATGATGTATCTAAACGACGAAGGGAAACAATCAGATTTCTATAGGAAATGTGTGGTGTGTGATGGCACAGAACACAATAAACAAAAGACAAGTGAGACAAAAAAACAAAAGTTTGGGATGTGATAGCACAAAAATAGTACATGATACTATGTTTTTAAGGCGCTAACGAGACGTGGCGAGCCACCCCCTTCCAATCGCCTAGGCGATGTCTGGGCGACGCCTAGGCGAGGCAAGGCGACGCCATAAGATTGTGAGAAACTTCAAACCAGCAGCAGAGGAAGGAAAAATAGAAAAAGAAAAGAAGAAAAGAAGACAAGACAAGACATTAAGAAAGGCCCAGCCCACCAACCAGCCCATATATCCTTCCTGGCATGACCTATTCCCTCAGCCCTCCCCATCGAACAAGCACTCCAGCCTCCAAGTCTCCGCCGCCGCCGCCCCTCTCTGCGCGACTCTTCTCTCCGTCCTCCCTCTCCCGTTCTCCATCTGCGCTGATGCCGCCCACAACCATTCCACCCTACCTCTTCCTCTCCCCTTCTTCACTGATGGTGCCGCCCGCCCCCTTCCAGATCCCTCCAGTCACCTGTAGATCGCAGATCGAGAGTTGCAGACTGCTGCTGCCCCTCCCAGATGTTCGATGTTGGAGAAGTTTGCGATGGCCATAGCGTCTGGAGCCGATGGGGATGGAGCAGGGACAAGTGCTTGACCTTCCCATTCCCCCTCCAGTTCTTCCTCTCTCTTCTGTCTCCCCTGCTCTCTCATTTTGCTGATTTTGGGTCGTGGCGACGGGGACGCCCAGGTTTTTTCAGCGCCTTGACGCCTAGGCGACGACTAGGCGACGACTAGGCGACGCCTTAAAAACATAGACATGATAAGCTAAAAATAGTACATGATCCTATCTATATCAACATGTGTGAGCTCCCACAAGCACATCCTGCTATCAGAGATCACACTGACACACAACACTTTGCACACACAAAAACTAGGGCCTATAACCATTATATTAATTAAGTTTTCTTATATAAATAAAAACCCTATCACATTTCTTAGTCAAAGAATTTGATAGTGTACTACATCAACCTGAAATCAACCACAGTTGGGCATCAAATTAAAAGCAAGCTTGGCACTAGCCCCTCCTCTGTCTTTTCACTCTCTATCACACATACACATGCAATGTGAGGGGCTCGAATTATCTTATCAACCATAAATTCCTCAATCCGTGACCCCGCTACCACAATCGAAGTTCTTGTCTACCTCTTCCTCACAAGAAAGAAACAAGGGTCACACCTGCAAAGCCCAGGGCCTTCAACAACAACACAAAGCAGCTTATCTTATTACTCTCTCTCTCATCTTCCTCCTATGTCCTATTACTCTCTCTCATCTTCCTTCAACAACAACACAGTTCCGGTTGGTTCTACTCACCAGCCTCCTCCCTAGTGAAAAAAAAACTACTAGTACCATGGACTGTGGTGTGGCACGGCGACAGAGTTGGCTAGGAATGAATATAATCTTATACACGTCCCATCACAAGCGCAGATAAGGATTCAATAAGTAGTGAGGATTCCCTAAGTACTGATGGAAAATTAGAAGGAACAGTGATTAGCTAAAAGTAGACGAAATATAGAAAAAACAGAAAAAACAAGGAGGTTAAGAATCACAAATCACAATATGTGAAAATCAAGGTGAGTTAGCACAAGTAACGAGACCAAAAACTTGGTTTGGGCAGGCACAAATCATAAAAAATAGAGAAGAGGTGAGTTAGCACAAATCACAAGATACATTTTTTTTCTACGAAATGACAAGGACAAAAACTTAGTTTCAGCAGGCACAAATCACAATAAACAGATAAAAAGGTGAGTTAGCACAAATGACAAGGGACATTTTATTTCTATGAATGGACAAGGACAAAAATGTGGTCTGTGCTGGCACAGATCACAATTAACAGAGAGAATGTACAACATGGTTAAATTTTATTTTAACACCTTACACCTGACACAGGCACCAATTGTGCCTTGCCCTCAAGGATCTACAACTTACATTCTCCGGTTTTGTCCCAGCTTTAGGACAAAGGAACCATGATTCAAAATGGGACACAAACACACAAGCATTACACAAAAATGGGGTTATTTAGCATGGGATGGAGTTGTTCTATACCTGGTTCTTCACAATCCTATCAAGTTGTGTGAGATGTCTAAAACTATGATAGAATGTGGTGTGTGCTAACACAAATCACAAAAGACAAACTACTTTTTTTTTCTATAAAAACACATAGACAAATATATGAAATGTGTTGAGACAAATCACAAAAAACAAAGTTGAAGATGTGTTAGACCAATGCACAAGAGACAAATTTTTTCTATGAAAGGACAAGGACAAAAATGAGGTGTGTTGGCACAAATCACAAGAAACAATTTTTTCTATGATAGGACAAGGACAAAAATTTGGTGTGTGTTGGCACAAATCACAAGAAACAAAGAAAAAGGTGTGTTAGCACAAACTACTGGCGGAGCTACATTGGGGCCATACTGGGCCATGGCCCCCCCTTGCTTCTGTGTTTTTTTTAAGGAGCCCATATAGATTCAGCCCAAATCGCACAGCAGGTCAGCTCTACAAGTCTACGACTACGACGACTACGAGGCCGCCTTCTTCGTCCGCGAGCCGCGAGAGGAGAGTCAGCGCCTCAGCCCTCAGCGAGTAAGCGGCGAGCCGGCGTCGACCAGCACTCCAGCAGCTAGGAGCCGAGCAGCTACCCTCTCCCTCTCTGTTAGTCTGCGTACACGCTCAGGTAGATACGTTTGATTTCTTATCGATTCTCCCTTCTTTTTTTTTTTTTGCTTCTATACTAAAATCGATAGGCATAAGTGGCTGATTGAGTGATATTTTGTACTTAATCGAGATCTTCTGTTACTTTTTATTAGAGAATTTTAGATGTTTAGCTATTTGATTTGCCCTAAATTAGTAACTAGAAATACTAATTTCTCCACTGCCTATGTACTTATGGATTTAATTGGCAAATTGCCCCCCCCTATATTCTATTTCTAGCTCCGCCACTGGCACAAACCACAAGAAACATTTTTTTTCCTATGAAATGACAAGGACAAATGCACTAAGTGCTATAGAATCGCCCTGCACTAAGAGTCATTTAAGCACACCTTTGTCTTACAGCATCCAATACCACAACCATCTCACATGCATTGCACATTGGATCACTCTTGAGAACACCATTTGCAACAGATGTAAGGATCTATTGTCCATATTGAGAAACAACAGTCTTGCACTCCTCAACACCAATCTTTTCATTGATTTTAATAATTATGGCCTGCATTGATCATATTAACTTGTAAGTACCAGAGCAACAAAGGGTGGAACACAAAACTGAGCCAATATGTCCATGTGCTGGTGCATAAGGGAGGACTTCAAGAACTCATAGATGCAGATTTTTTTAAGGAAAATGGGTATTACAGGATGTGATGAGAGTCGACTCGAACTTACTCAAATTTTAGAAATAACCGCTAACATAGACTATGAACAGGTTTGAAAGGAAAATTGGGTCCCCTTACTAAATATTTTTGTTCAAACATTGTGCCATTAAATTTAAAATAAACTACTTAGTTCTAAGCTAACCAATTTGTCCTTTTATATGAAGGGTGCTTCTGCAAGAGATTTGAAAATGGATATTGAAAGTTATTACAAATTTGCTTCAAATAATGTAAATTGAAATTATACTCATGAGGTAAATAAAAATTCCACTTATTGCATATTGTGACGACTACAATTGCAGTGCTACATACTTGCAATTTACACTATTCTTGATTGTAAGTAATGACATTTGTGTTTAATTTGTTTGTTTCTCATGAACAGGAAAGTTCAACAGCATTGGTGACCTACAACCCCAGTTCCGCTAGGCGTTTCTGGGCGTACGCCTAGGCAGGATTAGGCGCTAGGCGGAGGCCAACGTCGCGACTAGGGGGTGAGGCGTTGTCCTCGGCGCTGGGCGGTTCTAGGCAGAGCTGGGCGGCGAGTAGGCGGAGCTGGGCGGCGCGTAGGCGCCGCGGAGCGGACGCGCGGGCGGGAAAGGCCGAAAAATTGGCCTGCGCTCGATGGCGCGCGCGCGCGCTCTTCCCGCGCTGGCGCCCGCCAAGCCGTGAAATTGAGTGGATAAGGGCGCGCACCAACCCTAACTTGTTGCCATTTGTTGCTCCTGCTCGTCCGCCGCCGCCGGTCGAGCTGCTCCTGCTCGTCCGCCGCCGCCGGTCGACCCTCTGCTCCTCGCGTCGGAGTAGGTCTCGTCCCCGTCGGTCGCCTGGAGGCTGGAGGGCTCTTCCCCGCCGGTCCGCCGTCGCAGGGCTCCTCTCGTCCGCCGCCTGGAGGTCTTCCCCGCCGGTCGCCTGAGGTCTTCCCCGCCGTCCGCCTGCAGGTGTTCCCCGCCGGCCGCCAAGGTCAGTCCCATCCCCTGCTCCCGATTTCCTCCCCTGTTTTCTCCCCTCTTTTTCTGCATCTGTGGATGAACTGAATGTTAATGCTCTGAACTTTGATATAGTGATATCTCTGCTCTGATTTGAATGATGAATGGGAAGCAATAATGCATGCTCTGATCTCTGAATGTATCCTATATATTCAGAATTATTGCTATATATATATTATATATATAAGTTATGGCTAAATTGCCAAAACGCCTAGGGAAAACGCCTAGAACACCTAGGCGCGATTACTCCCGCCTAGGCGCTAGGCAGAGGGTCACCGCCTAGAATCCGCCTAGCGCCTAGCGAAACTTGGCCTACAACTTCAATGGACAAGAACAACAAACAAAAGAAATGAATGTAAGTGTCCATCATTCATATTTATCTAAAATTTGTGCTAATACTACTCAGTTTAGCTGACTGAAAACTTTTCAAAATTTCCACCATGAAATCCTAATACACAATCTAACAATACAAGACCCATGCTATAGCAACTCCTGGAGACAAGCCATATTTTGTAATGGACCAAACCTGCTCACTTGTGGCAGCTGCTACTGCTATAGCTATTTGCTCCTTATATTTTACTGTAGCATTGAACTAGCACTCTAGCAGCAACGACTGATACAAGCAGTCAAACAGGCCCAGTTGCCCCCTTTAGAGCCAATTCACTGTAGCTACATAGCTTTCTTTACATTTGGTGACCTACTGGGAGTTGCTACGGCTGTAGCACAACACCCCACAGCCACAACAAGTTCATTCGAACAGATGATCGGCAACCCTATGTCTATTGGCTGTTGCAGCTGTGTCACAGTAAACTAAATCACTACAACAGCCAAAGCCTTAAACCACAACACAAAAAAAAGGTAGCCGTTCAGACACAGTAGTGTTCGTATTATTTAAAATACTAACACAAGTAGTGTCCGGTGCCATCAATCAATATACACAGTGTACCCAGGCCCACAAGTTTGGTAGTGTAGATAACTATGGATGTGTAGTCCTTTTATTACTAAGTCTGCATATATAGCTTCCATGCAATGTGGTTGTGGCAAGGGAATGTTCCTAGAGTCCAATTCCCAGCCAATGGCCTGATATGCTGCCATATCGTCAAGGTGCTCACAAACCTAAATATATTTGAGCTAGATGACAAGTATTTCATTGAAAGATGGAGACCTAAAGAGAGGAAACAGTTCAGACAGCACAACAGTGTACCAGAATTGAGATTGAGGGAGCAGACAACTCAGGCACAACATATTGTCAAATAAATTTGCACCTTCCTCTTGTGCCTTTAAAAAACTTTGTTGTGGTTGCCTTCCATTGTGTGGTTGTCGTTTGTTTGTCCTTTAGAATATCTCACTGTTTTTTCTCTCAAATAATTACCGTGCTGCTTTCATTTCATTTATGTGGTCTGGGTAGCCATCTTCAGTATCAATGTCTCTGTTCTTTATGATAAAATCAAAAGCGGCATCCATAAGCCCACCATTGCAGCCACTATTCCCTCCATCAGTCAAGCACTCTACAAGCTCCTACTCAGACAGCATCACCATCTCACTAGTAACAATTTGGTTAACACTTTCTACTGAGCTTACTGCAGAGAGCCCAGCAACTGCTTGCATGCCATAATTCAACAAGAAATTGTAAAATTTAGAAACAGTAAACTTCTTGTGCTGCATAAGCTACAACAGTACTGTAGCCTAACCACAATAAATTGTGATATGTAATCAAATAATTTAATTTATGGTATTTGCCTTATTTTTAATCCTAACGGAAATTTTACAAGCAACCGTAGTTGTTTTGTTTCTTGCAAAAGACAATATCATAGGAGGTTTCAGCAGGCTAGCAGGCTACAATTCAAGAACCACAGGTTCGGTAATAATACAAAGAACAGACTTCCAAAGTACAGTACTACCAACAGAACATGTTGTGCATATATGACACGCATGTGACAGCACAAAGAACCCCAAGATAGGTTTGGTGCAAAAAAAATATTAACTATCTATCCCTTCAAAGAGAAAGTATGGTTAAGGTCCTCTAGCATCTGACCGGTAGATATAAACTAACAGGATCTTTGATGAAAAGACAACAGCAAAAATTTCTGTGGTAAACTCACAAATTTGCTGAATCTAGAATAGAATTCATTTTAATTTATCAGTCAAAATTGTAGTATTCATTCATTTCAATTTAGCAGTCATAACTGTAGGATTCAATTCATTTCACATGCCGAGGTGGCATCCTGACAGAATCAGGATATGTATGCACCATGTCAAGTGCACAACCAATTTGCATCATCTGAGAAAAAGAAAACTAACCTGAAGTTCTTGTACTATTCTTACATGCTCTCACCACCACAAGCAAATTAAATGGAAGTCCTATAGTAACAAACATTGCTTCTTTAGTAAAGGCACAGTCAAGCACATCATGAAGGCCTCATCAGAACAAGGAAATGGTACAACAACAACAACAACAACATAGCCTTTTGTCCCAAGCAAGTTGGGGTAGGCTAGAGATGAAACCCAAAAGAGACAAGGAAACAGAGAACACATAAAGGGCAAAGAAATGGTATGATCCCGAAAAAAAAAATCACCTGGATATCTTAAATCTCAGGAGCAACTGATGTCTTAGACTGTGATCCACCATCTTTTTTTTTTTGCTACAGAGGATTTTGATGGTCCAGATTTCTTGGTAGGATGCTGGAAACAAGGAAAAAATACCCAAATAAGAACATGGTGCACAAATTCAGATACTAGAAACTTACTTATCAAATATGCATCCAACCGAACTAACCGCTGCCTGGACAGGCTTCTTTCCACTAAGCATGCTTGCAGCAGATTTCTTCATTGGCATGCTATCTGCAGCCTATAAGATACAGAATAATTTTACTTGGGTTGTCAAACATTTGATCAAGGGAACTGGCCACAAATACCAGCACTTCGGGGGCCAAGGCTCCCCCAAATGCCGGCAAGCATGAACTCTAGTAGCAGCACATGTCCAAGCCCGAGCAAATTTTGGCTTAAAAAAAGCACGAGCAGATTTCTTCAGCTAGAAAATTAGGAATGGCACTCCAAAAATCAGGGCAGCCGTTCCACGGACTCTCGACCTATGCCTAAAACACAGGACGCTGCTCCTCAGAGGTGCTGGAGCAAGCTCGGCGAGGGGCGAGGCTGTGGACTTCTAGATGCTTCTAGATGCAAGAGGTGTATAGCGAGACGACAACACCAGACATCACTCGAGCACAGCACAAGTCGCCCCAAAAATCACCAGCGCACAACAAAAAACTTGCTCATCCCTACACCACAGAACCCCCCTGCAAAGATGCAAACCAAAATACCACCAATCCCTAACCCCCTGATCTCCTCGAGCTACCAATCGAGCTAATCGAACACACATCCAGAAAGGGGATCTGATACGTGCAGCAACAGAAGAGCAAGGCAGGTACAAAGACAAACAACACAAAGCGACCACGCACCAGAGGATGTTGTCGCGGATCCTCGTTGCGGACTACTAGGGAGCCGTCGCCGCTGGGGGATGGGCCGCCGCGCGCACTGCTCCACTGCCGCTGCCCCACTCGCTGGTCCACTGACGCCGCCGTGCATGCGTTACTCCTCAGCCGCTCCTCCACCGGGGCCACTTTGGTGCTGACGGGGAGAAGGGGATGAGCACCATCGCAGCCGGTGCTCACCCGAGGTCAATGCCCGAGGTGGGAGGCTGCCAGGGAGCCGGACTGCCGGAGGGGACGGAGGAGCGGGCAGATCTGGTGGGAGAGGGGAGAGAGTGGGAGTGAGAGAGGAGCGTGTCGTCACTCGTCAAGCACTCGGCCACGGCGGTGTTGGCGGGTGCAGCCTCTAGTGCCTCGGACCCGATAAGAGCAGGCGGACCCGACAACAACAACACCTGGCGCACAGAACACAAAGCCAGATCCCACGGACGAGCGTCGCCTGGACGAGCAGCCTGAAACCAGGCGACGGAGGCTAGAAATATGACTCTCTTTCCATCACATTAATTTTTAGCCAGATAAAAGACTAAATGTAGATAAAAAAATAACCCAATTACACAGTTTAGTTTTATATCACGAGACAATTTTTGAGCCTAGTTGGTCCACGATTGGACAATATTTGCAAAATAAGGCATAAAAGAGTTACTATTCATCGGGTCATATTTTTAGCCATCTAAACAAGGCGCTAATTTGGATGCCTGAATCACGGTTTGGGTACTGTAGCACACTGTAGTATTTTGTTTTTATTTGATAATAATTGTCCAAACATTGATTATTAGGCTCAAAATGTTTGTCTCATGAGGAAAACCAAATCAAGCGAATTAGTTTTTGATTTCATCAACATTTAGTACTAAACAAGGCCATAGGAAAAGTGTAAAATAAATATCAGAAGTGGGATGCGAACGAGCTGTTAGCTCGGTGGTTGAGCCGCTCGGTGGTAGCGCTCACCACCCGCGTTCGAGCCCTGCTGGGCGCGAGTTTTCGCATGGGGTTTTTCCCCAGTTTTATTTCAGGTCCTGGACAACTTGCGTGGCGCCACAATTCTAGGTGCGTGCGTGCGTGTGGTCTATGAAATTCGATGCGGCTTCGGTGATCTCCAGAAGTGTAGATCTAGGTGCGTGCGTGCCTGTGTGGTGTAAGTATATTGTGCAGAGTTCAGATACTACAATTCCTATACTAGGAGTCCAAGTAAAAAAAAAATCAGAAGTGGGATGCGTGGTAACCGTCGCCCGAGGGCTAAGGACCCGGCCACTTGCAAAGCCGTCTCGTCAGGTGAGGCTGAGCACAACGGGCCACCGGACGGACGCTCCATCGACGGGTCACAACAGTTTGTTGGCCACGGCGATCCGATCCAGCTCCAGCGAGCGACAGCGAGCCAGCCAGGACGCACGGAACAGGAGGCATCGCTCCCGGCCGGAGGGCATGCAGATGCAGCAGCGGTGGCGGACGTCCCGGCGATGCGAGGAGCTGCCGAGGAAAGGGCAGAGAAGGCAGACGAGGATTGGTGGCCCCGGCAAAGGAAAGGACGCGGGGCAGGACGGGGACAGGGGACTGCGGGCGTGCCGGCCGTGGCAGCGGCAGGCCCTGTCCGGCCGTCCCTACCGCGCGCGGGGATGATGGGGTTCCCTTGGCAGTTGCCCCTGCAGCCATGGATCGTGACGGTGACGGACGATCACCCACCCACCTGCACCGCACGTACAGTAGTACTCGGTGTCCCGTGCACCGGCCGTCAATGCCCATGCGCTGGCTAGTGGCTAGGGGCGTGTTTGGGTGTGTTTGGTTCATTGCTCTAGTCAGCCTGCATAGCTAAAGGTAGCCGCATATAGATATCCTGGATGAGTGTATGCAAGGGCTTATTGTTTGGTTGCACATGTAAAAGGCGCGGATGATGTTTGAGCTTGTTTGGTTGCACACGCATTAGTTGTTGGCCGGCCAGTTAAGCCAAGTGAGGCCTTGTTTGGTTGCTGCACTGGCCCGGGTCGCTTCACCCTGCGCCGGTGACCGGTGAGCTTACCCCGCACTCATATAATCCGCGCCGGCCTTCGGTCTTCACCGCGCGCCACCGTTCTCATTCACCTCCTCCTCACCGCATCGTCTTCTCCGCTCCCCTCCTCTCCTCGACTCCGTCGCCGGCGCCGCTCCTTCACCGCGGCCATGAGCGACGCCGCCGTGTCTCAGCGCTCCATGCACTCCGCTATGCCCGGCCACTGACGGGCGGTCCTGGGTGCCATGCACCTCCGGGAAGCCGTCTGCCGCTCCTCGCCGCGGCGTCTTCCTCGAGGAGCCGGTCGGCGTACGCGTAGGCGGCGGCTCACAGTGACTCCTCCGCGGCACCGAGATCCGGCACTACTCCGCTCCGAGGTACGTCCTCATCTAGCTTCGTCTCATTGATCTAGGGTTTGGCGGTGGCGGCGGCTCCGGTAGCTCTTGATTGCGGTGGATTGGATCGATCTTCTTTAGCTAGGGTTATGTGCTTGATCTTGTTTAGTTAGGGGCCGATTGGATGGATCTTGGTTACCTAGGGTTACGGATTCAGTGGGTTTGCTCCACACCGTTAGGTTATGATTGGCTTCATCATCGATTTCTTCAGATTTTGGCTTCATAGCACCGTTGTTGTAGCATTCATCTCACGGATTGCCCCAAATGCTTGTAGGCTAGCAGTGAGGATGCGGTTCCAGATGGATACCCAGTGCAAGAATGGTCTGGGCTGAGCCATGTTAGGGTGGAGAAGTGTGAGCATGGCCGCCGTGTCATGCGAAGAAATGCCTGTGGCGAAAACCACGGCGCCGTTTTTAAAGGGATGTCCGATGGAGGTACCCTGAATCATATTACATTTGGAATCAAAAGTTGTTTCATTTTCATGTTTTAATGTTCCCTAATGCTTTCGTTATCACCTTTGATTGATTTCAATCTTCAATTCACACTTTGCATGACAAACCAAATTGCCGATGTGCGGTGGCTTGATGAGGAATGGCCTGATAGGGTCAAGGCTGGCTTCAAAAGCCTTTGGAGCCAGTACAAGATCACTCTTTCATGCCAGCATGCCGGGCATGATGCTCTGATTGATGCATGGAAGGCCATTGAGAAGAAGGACAAGGAGAAGGCTGATCTCAAGGAGGAAGCAGACCGCAACAAGATGATTCTTTGAGAGATGTACAATTGCTTCAAGAGGAAGACCCGAACGCCAAGGAAGACAAATCCAAGGCGATGGTTGTGGTGTATTGCCTGCTTGGAATCATCATCTTCCTGGTGGCTTTCATCCGGAAGAAGAAGTGATGGTGCTCGAAGTAGTTGCTTCTCCGCAATCGTAAGCGTAGCTTTTGGGTGTAGTGCTTTGATGGACCTGTCTAAGTAGTTGGTAATGGTTAGGTGTAGTCTTGATGGACAAGGTGGTAACCATTGATGAATGCCATGTTTTGGCTATTTTTGAGATGCCCAAATGTTTGGTGCATCTAATGTAACTAGAAGTACCTCTGTGGTGGATGGATCATGGACAAGAAGTAGATGGTTATGGTAAGGCTTAGTAGTGATGGACATGTTGGTCATCTGGTGGCATGTGTTGGCGATTTTGGTGGTGATGTAAAATGCCTAGTACCTGCTTAGTTAAGTAAAATGCCATGTGTTGGCGATCTATGTAACTGGATGTTCTAAGTTCTAAGTTTGGCATGAATGGTATGGTTGAAGTAACTGGAAGTACCTCAATGGTTAATGTGTTATGCATTACTTGTGCTATATGGCTGGATGACCATTTTCTGTTGTGCTCTATGGCGACATTTGCAATTGAGTAATAACAAAACTGGATTGTTCAAGTCTTAAGCGACACAACAATTGAGTACTTGAATAAGACATACATCAACAATGTTCAAATCGATCACGGGGTCACTCCTAGTTCTCACAAGTCTGACCCTAACTTACACAAATTTCATTACAATGAACATCTCTAGTCGAATTACTTGAAGATGAAATACATACGCACCAACACCAGGACTACTAGCACTGCTATGATCATGTCTTTCTTGTCAACAACGAGTTGCATCTTCTTCTCTTCTTTCTTTTTGATAGCCTCTTCCACCGCATCCTTGCAAGCCTTAGCCCTTGCCCCTGTTCTTCTTTGTACGTCGATAAACTTTGACGACCTCATTGTAGTCGGTGAAACCTTGGTACAAATTGTTCTTGTAGCTGTCACCCGCTGTTGCATTCGGCCCAGGTGTTGTAGACACCTGGAATGTGTCCCTCGAACACAACATAGCAGGTGAACCTTGCCATCTTTACTGCAAACACAAAGGATCACATCACATAATTTAGCCCAACAGTTTGCCTTGAGGCCTAACAGATTATACAATGAACAAGACCAAATATAAAAGATAGACACATGAAGAAGGAAGCCACAAATGAAAACAATAACATCACTCAAATTTAGTCTTAAACCTCAAGCACACTTGCCATTAGAACATCAAGCACACAAATTGTTTTCGGTTAAGCATTACAACAAGAAGCAGTAAACCATGATAGCTAACTAGAAGAAGTTATGACCTATCATGATCTCCCCAGGTAGTCACTCCTAAGATAACCTACAACTACCTATCAAAATGGGTCAATCTGCCACTAAGCCTGAAATGCCTGTCAGCCTCCATGTGTGCTTTGTTCACCTCATCACCGTGTGCCATCTTACTTGACGGGCCATCTTGGCCTTCACCTCGGCCAAATGATGCATCGCCCACGAGCCTTGTCCTCCATCTTCATCCCAACAAAGACCAATGCTTGATCCCTTTTCCTTCATGAGGTAGTTGAGGCAAAGCATTAAGTCGCCCTAGGAAACCACGGCACTTCCATCACAGCTTCATAGATCCCAGTCTTGCTTCATTGTTGTTCCCTTCCTTGATTGCTTTGTTCCCCGGATCCTTCACCGAGGCCCGGACTGTTAAGACACATGCATCTTCTTCACTGATAGCTCTCTTTCTCTTCTTGTCCTTGTTCTCTTCATCCATGATTTGCTGACCCTTGGTGGATGAACCAGCTCCCTTGTTGCATGTCCTGTGTTCTTGGCATACAGTAGATCTTCCAGGTCAATGGTCTCACTAGCAGGTGGCTGTCCCAGGGGTGGCCCATTTGAACCAATTGCAAACCTACCAGTTGCAACCCCTGAACCAAACACAATCTGCATGTAGTTGTAGTTGACAATGGGCACATTGAGGAACTCTGCATCTTTTGGATGATCCTGCACATGAAAGAAAATATGAGCCAAAAACAAATCTGATCATAACTGAATCATAATCATAATCATAAGAAGAAAGTGCAGGGAACAAAACTGAACATACCTTGACATGGCCATTGTAGTGGGTTGGATCCATTGTGATCATGCAAAGGTCTTCATCCCAACCACCCGAGAAAGATCCTTCAACTTGCAAGCCTTGATCCACCAGGAACGCCACTTGCGTAGATGATTGTACACCCGATTTCCGGTGGTGGTTGGTGGATGAATTCCTGCAAGTCCTTAGCAACAACATTGAGGTGGACATCCTTAAAGCCCTTGTCGATCCTCACCCCTTCCTCCACTAGCTTTGCAAACTTATCCGGCACACGAGGACATCGAGGTGACCGGACAAGCCTAGCGGGGCACCATTACCCCGTGGTGGAGCTACCTCAACAACATCCTCATGATGGTAGGTGGCATGTCCTCACCGAAAACCCGATAATCTTCTATACCATCCATGTCTACCATTCAGGCAGATTATGGTGTCCCAAAAATAGTAAATAAGCAGCACCACAAGAATAAATAACATGAAACAGGGTAAACAACATGGAACAAGAATAAATAAGAAGCACCACAACAAAAATATGAGCTCAAGTGCCAAATCTCAAATGCATATTACAATAAAAGCATTGTTCAATCAACAAAAGCATCATTGCCTAAGGCATGGTCTCAGTTGTACATAAATAAGATGGTACATTGGGATATCAAGTCATACTTGCTTAGAGTCCTAGGTCTAATTAGGAGCATTCCTAGTCTCAGCCACATCACTGGGCCATTTCATCCCTCTTAGCCACCCAAGCGACCACATCTTCGCATTGTCATGTGGTCCAAGCATGATGAGGAGGATTTGGTTCCCAATCGCCTCACTAGGGATAACTTCATCATTGCCAAATGCGAGAATCCGGTTGTGCGAGAATACAACAAGCTATGACTAACTTGACTTGGGTCTTGTATGGATGGAATGGCTTGGTATCCAAGATCCTGAACCTACCCTTCAGTGCCCCAAATCCCCTCTCAATGGAGGTCCTCAATGAAGAATGCCTCAAGTTGAAGAGTTCTCTAGGATTTTCTGGCCTCCTAACACCAAACTCCTTGAGGTGATACCTTGTACCTCTATATGGTGGAAGGAAACCAGGTCTGACTGCATAGCCAGCATCCACAAGACAAAACTTGCCTATAAAGAAAGAGGAATTAGAAAAGGATAGGACACCTAATGGCAACCTAAGTCAAAGATGCATCTAAAAGCTATTACCTTGTGGAAACCTAAGCCCATCATTCCTAGCCAAGGCATCGGCAAGAATACGGGCATCATGAGCGAACCTTCCCGGCCGGCCAATACATAAGTGAATCTTAGGTCCCAATCAACTGCTTAAGAACATTCTCCCGTGTTGTATATGGCTTCCGCCCATGAAAGCGGCACATTGCTTAGCTGGAACTCTAGCTTCAATGTGAGTCCCATCAATAGCAACAAGACAATCCTATAGAAGCACAAAGCAATGATCAAGGCCATCCTAAACCGATAATTAAAACTACTTGTGCAATGAAGGACTCCAACCTTGAAGAAGGGGTACCATTGCCTCGCTGTTCGGATCTTTGGGTGGACAGCGGGGATGGAGGTACAATCATCTCATTCCTCAATTCCCCAACTGCAAATAGTACTTCATGGAAATACCTGCTGATGGTCTCTAATGAACGCCTAAGGATGGGGGTGAGGACCCTGAATCTCTGGTTATGGCCAACAACTAGGAGGAACATTGCAAGTTGTTCTTCAATGCTAGTGTGGATCTTGTCCCGAGTAGAGCTCGGTTGCGAAACAAGTCGGCAAAAGCTGGAAAAATGGGGCTCTCCTCATCCTTAGCGCTCCACACATCGGCGATCGGTAGGCGGTAGATGAACATCGGGTTGTCGATCCTTGCTCGGTCTCGGCAAGCATAGGACCGTAGGAAATGCCAACCCTAGAGTTCATCCTTCGCCTAAACCTCATCAAGACCCGAGCACCGATCACGGCAACCAAAGCCGCACCCTACGGATGAGCCGCCGGCGCCTAAGCACCGGATCCATACCACTAAACATGAAAAGGAACAACAATTAGCCACGGGACAAGCTACAAACGATGGATCGGCTAAGTCACAACAAGGTGCGCCACCCGAGATCCGATGAAAAGGAGTGATTTCAACAACATTTCCTAGCAAACTAAGGATCGCTCGACCAATTAGATGGACTACAAGCGGTATGACTCGAACCCTAACCCAAATCAAGGACCGATCGACACCAAAGGGTGCGCCACCCAGATCCGACACCATCATAGACCATTACCATAAGCTCGGCGAAAGAATCGGCAGTCTGAGCCATAACCAACAAAATCGCAAAAAAATGGGGAAAAGAGAGGAGATTGAGCGGTGATACCCACAGGCGGATCGGCCTTACCCGGCGAGGGCGCGAACGAGGCTCGCCGCCCCCGAGGAGGTGGCCGCGAGGAGGAGGGCGGCGGAGGGAGCGGGACAACTCGAGAGAGAGTGGCGGCGCAAGGGAACGGGGAGAGAGCGGTGTGAACCCGTGGCCCGGAGCAAACCCTAGCGGGCGGTGACTCTCGGCTTTTATATGGTGGCCAAGTTAAGCCGGCGGGACCCACCACCTTGCGCTCCGCTGGGCCGGCGCAATGCGGCATCGGTGGGAACGGCCCGATTGGGGCTTCCCACCCTATGCGGCCTAACCTGGTACGGTTGCATTCACTTGTGCTGCATAAATAGCCCATACAGGCAACCAAACAACCATTTTTTGGCCCCAGGAGAGCCTGGCTGGGGTTGTGCACCCAACCAAACACACCCTTTGGTTCCCTGCATCCCCTCGTACGTGGCTCCCGAGATGCAGGGAACCGGTGTTTGGTTCCCGTTTTTCTCCCTCGGCCTGGCTCTGCGCATGCAATTTCGCCCCCTCAGCCAGGCCCGCAGGAAACGCCCAAATCGGCCGTTCCTCCGGAGCCAGGCTCGCGCGATGCAGCCGCGCCCGCGCGTGTACAGCGATTCCGGCCGCCGAGAGATGGCGCGAACGCTCAGAGTTACCTCCCCTCTCCCACCGTTCACCGTCGGTAGGTGCTCGATCCACATCCTCTTCTTCTCCGCCCCTTCCCTTCTTCTCTCCCTTGCAGATGAGGAAACATGGACGGCAGCAACGGTGGCTAAGGCTGAGCGTATCCTGCCGCTGGCGGGCAGATCTGGTGGTCAGCGCCACAGATCCAGTCGTTGGTGCGGCGGATCCGGCCGCCAGTGGTGTGCGCAAGTGCAGGAGCGGCCTGAAGATGGCGGGGCGGAGTCTGTTCTTCCGATGCGGCGGACGGCCGCGCGCACATACTACAGGCCCGCCCAGCTGACGACGACCGGCTTCCGGCGGACGGCCACGCGTGCAGTGACTGGTTTCTAGCTAGTCGGTTGCCGGCACCGATCGTGGCCTCGCTGCTTGCTTGCTCTCGAGCAGCAAGCTGCTTCAGTGCGTGCTTCGACTCCTCTCCAGACATCTTTGCTTATACCTTTCTCTGTCACCCACCGTAAGTCCAGGTGAGGATTAAGTGACTAATTGATTTTCATGACTTTTGTTAATACTGTCTTGGAAACCTTGAGAGAAGGACCTGAATTTGCGAATGGCATAAACATAATGATGTTGCTTACACTAGTTCTTTTTTCACTTTATCTTGGCTAATATGAAATGAGTGAACAAGAGGATCTTAACTCTGTAAACTATATCAGCATATGCATACCCATATCCCTCCCTAGATCTGTGCAATGATGATGAACTTATTTTTCAGACTATTTTTTTCGATCAACTTGTTTTTCAGACTAAGGTAATGTGTTTATGCAATGAGGATTAATTATTTCATCCTTCATGCTCTTTACTGAATTTGTCGGGCATTGCTTGTGATGAGAATCACTTGTGCCTTTAAATTATAGGCTACTGATCATTGCCTGTGATGTCAAACTTTCTATAATTCTGAGCACATGAACCAAACTGAGATGGTATGTTTGTAAACATTTTTTCACATCTTTTTCTGAATTGGTCATATACTAATTATCGCCTTGCTATTAGAGTTTCTCATTTGGAAGTTGATGTAATGAACTGCAAGTGAATTTGGTGGTAATGTTACCACTTCATGCGAGGAACCTCGACCAGTTGTATGCAGGCAACCAAACACTCTTCCCTGCATCTTGTTTTTGAATCTGGACAAACATGCATGCAACCACCTGGTTGTATGCAGGCAACCAAACACTCTTCCCTGCATCTTGTTTTTGAATCTGGACAAACATGCATGCAACCAAACACTATCTCAACTTATCCTGCTTTCAGAGATGCATGCAACCAAACAACGCCTCATGCATGCATTCGGCCTGGCCAAAGTCAGCCTGGCTGCCTGGAGCTGGCTTGGTTGTGATGAGAAGAGAACCAAACACGCCCTAGGCTTCTTCCTCTGACCGCGGCCGCGGCCGCCGCCAGTCCAGTCCACGGTTGAAGCGGAGGCGCACACACACACGGGCGGCGGAATTGTCTTCTCTGTCAGACCCGAGTACTCGGACTCGCGCACACACAACTGAAACCACCTGTTTCTCCATCGCGTCGTCTTTTGCGTGCTTCAGACTCGTCTCACCCCGACCTCGACCATTTGCACATTTGCCACGGCTGCGGAAGCGTGGACGTCGCAGTCGCAGGCCCTACCTACGTCCTTGCACAAACACGCCTCCCCGTCCGTCGTCCTGCGAAAAAGGGCCAACAACTGAAGACACGAACGCGACGACGCAAACAGTCGTCAGCCCGTCCACCTTTTCTTTCCATTCACTCGCTCTCGACGTGTTTCTTTCGAGCGAGCCTCTTTCTGGATATCGCGGTTAGTTAAAAGTCATTGGGATTCGGAGCCTCCAGAGAAATTGAAGCCTTGGTGGCCTCTTCTGTGATCGACAGCTGTCCTGACCTTTGCAAGCCAACCGCAAGGCCGCATGCCCGTATCCGGGGCCATCTCGCGTCCAGAGCATCCCTGCCGCCCCCACGTCTTTCTCGATCTAAAAAAAGAAAAAGAAAAAAATCCCCCACCTCACGGCCTCATAGAAAAAATCCCCACCTGACTCGCACGACTGCTCTTCTTCCTCGCTGGCCTCTCCTCACGCCGCAGTTTGGGGGCGCCCCAAACCCTAGCAGCCGTCATCTCTTCCCTCATCTTCCTTCGCCTTGCCGTGTCAAAGGACCGCGCCCGATGTGTGGAGAGACAGTGTTTGTCCACCCGATGTGTGGAGAGACAGTGTTTGTCCATGGTGCCGCCGCATCGGAAGCCATGGGGGCTCCGCGGCGGGACGCAGCCATGGGGACTCCGTGGCGGGGCGCGGCAGTGCTTGCATTCTCAGAGACGGCACGGCGGTGCGCGCTTGCTAAGAGCAACAGATCGGGGAGGCGACGCGAAGCTGAAGGTACGACGGAGCAATTTCTTATTCCCTCCTCACGTCTTATCTCTACCTCCTCTCCGACATGTATTC
This sequence comes from Themeda triandra, assembly GCA_018135685.1. Taxonomy (NCBI): domain Eukaryota; kingdom Viridiplantae; phylum Streptophyta; class Magnoliopsida; order Poales; family Poaceae; genus Themeda; species Themeda triandra. Next base: position 6,725 of record JAENPR010002633.1, on the reverse strand, counting down.
AGCAGAGTTCAACTCCCTCTCATTCAGATCTGATCACGAGCTCACCGACGGTATGGGGAAACAGAAGTCCGCCATCTTCCTGGCTGGCTGTGATTGGTTGGCTGCTTGTGATTGGTGGCGATTCCACTGAGTAGAAACGGGTGGCGCCCATTGGATTTCGGTAGACCTGGCGACAGCAAGAGCCCTAGAGAGGCCCGGTCTATCGATGAGCCCACCTGGATGGTTTGTCGTGCCATTATAGAGATCAACTAACGGATAAAAGAGTTGTACCACCGATGCACACCACATGTTCGATGGAAAGCCACCTCAGAGGTATGCATTTTTTATGTCTGAAAAAACTCCAAAATAAAGGGGGTCTTCTATTGTGTGTTTTAGATATCCAGAAAGTTTTCATCAAAGCAAATTATGTGGCATGTACTTTTGTGATTCTCGAACTCTTGGTACTCGTGGTCTTTGCCATGTGTGTTTTGTGCAATATCTTGAACAAGCCAAAATTCAATTCTAATAAGCTGTAAGATATTCTTTTGGCTGTAGACGTAGTATGTATGATGCATCACACACTGGAGTAACAATCTTGCTGGTACCAAGATGATTATTGCAAGTGCTGGATGGTTCTCTCTCGCGTGTGCGTGCATGCACGCATGCAGACGGAACTCGATAGTCGAGAAGAGAGAATAGAGAGAGCACAGAGGCTATTGCTGCCTGAACGTGCAGCTGACCCAAAGACTTGCTAATATACGGGTGAAGACTGTTTTTATGAAGGATCCTGTTATGATTGTTAGCCTACATAATTTTTTATCTAAGATTCTGGTGTTTTTTTATGTGTGTTTTTCATATAACTAGGTGAATAGCTTGATATGCGCATACGAAGGTTCTCAGATATTTCCCTCGGCTTGGAAGGTTTATAAAGCCTAATACTTGGAAGCATAATTTCTTGCAACATGTAGATTACTCCAATCGCAATCAGAACCGGTGGCTTCCTTTCTTCAGATGCCGATTTAGGCGTCATGGACGATGTGTCATGCAGTTGAAGGGGTGGTGTTTGTCTTTAGCGAGTTGTCCTCAACTCCGAGAGATCTAGCGGTGAGGAGCACAACGACAAGCTGGATCTCAACGTTTGCCAGGTGAGCTGCAGGTTTTTGCATTGCAAGGAAATCGTTTCTTATGGATTTCTGACTTCTCTCATCCATCTATATATATTGGATTGTTATAATTCCAGTTCCAGTTCCGCCTTTTCTACTGCATCCAGGACAAAATTAGTGCAGTGTTCGAACACCTCCTTGAATTTGTGCCTTCATAATTTATTTATTATTTAATAAGATTGCATTCAGATAAGATGTATGCCACAAAGTACAGTAGAGGCTAGATAACTCTGATGAGTTGATCAGTGCAACAATTACATACATAGGAGTGAGGTCAATTGTACTGCAAGTTGATCTAAAGAGTTTGGTTATAAGTGAATATTGTCTTATGATCGCCATGTTGATTCCATATAAGCCATAGAGTACTGAAGGAAATGGAGCAGTTATTTCACCATTTGTTATTTGGTAGTGGCGTAGTTTCAGTTTTCACAATTAATAACCCTAGCCATAACTAGAAATCTCTTCTCATGGTGAGATGTATGCTAACACACATCATACTTGTGGAAATCAAGTTGTGTGTTAGCATGCCCCAACTCAGGGTTATTATACTGAAATAATGGAGGCTAATGGTTGGAGCAGATGAGATGTATGCTACTTTCCACAATGATGCTTTGCATGTTTCATATCTCAGGCTTCTTGACATAACTGGAAATCTCTTCTCACGATGGAAAATATGCTATGTGTTAACATGCCTCAACTCGCCACTGGATTTGCCTTGTGGAAGTTGTCAGGAATTGGATTTTTTGTGCTATAATCTAATAGATAGATTATTTTTTGAAATGGTCCCATTGCAAGTAAATTTTGGTTTCTTGGAAATTGACATATATCAAATGAAACAACAGCCCTGGTCACCATTTCACTTCAATTTTGGGTTTTTCTTTTCTAATTTGAGAGCAACCTTGATTATGGGCCTTGAGGCTCAACCATCATGTTCTTGTACATGCATGCGTGAAGCTATTATTTGTGTAATACCTTTGCTACTGGCATTCTGATTTTTTTCATTTATTACACATATGGGTTACTCTTGAAGAAAGATGTTAGAGTTGAAAATCGATTTAGGAAAAGGGGGCAAAATAGAATGTCTTATGGACCAGTAATTATTGAATATTATGTTTTGCATTAAGGAATATCATTTAACATTTCCAATGGGTACTGGCTCAATGGTTCTTTGCAGATTATTGTAAGCCATTTTTCTGTTTTTTTTCCTCTCTTTTTGGCTTGCATCTATTTTCTATGTTGATTTTCTTTCTTACCATATGCTCTGATGTGCTGGGTGTGCCAATTTGCAGGTCATTTATTGCTGTTAGGGCTTTGACTACTTTGGTCTGGTGATGATACTCATGATTCGATTTTTCATGACCACAATGGCCTGTTGCTACACGAGGCTATAGGATTATCCATTTATACGTACCATTTTTTTAATCCATTATATGCATAATGGAGTAGGTTCTATCTTTGGTCTTCTTTCTTTCAAACTGTTGTCAACGAGTGAATTCTTTCTTTCTTTGGGTCTTGTCTCCCTCCGTGAAGTGGTCTCATATGTTTTACTTACTCATCCATTTCCTTTGTAGTGTTTTACCTGCCAACTCAAGATTATAAACTATTATGTTTTTTTAGGAAATTAGCCACTATGAATGTTGTTGTTGATGAATGTAACAATTCTCTGATGAACCTGCTAAAATTCAAGTTACAGAAGAGAAGTCATAGTTCGGGCGCCTGATGTTCTAGTACTCCTAAATACTGATGGGAATTCCTGCACGCTTCGGGCGCCTGATGTTCTAGTACTCCTAAATACTGATGGGAATTCCTGCACGCATTCGGCTCTCCATTGGCTCGCTGCACCTCGCAGATAATATGTGATGCATGGCTGTCCGTTCTTCCGTTCGGGCTCGGGATGCAAGCGGGCCTGCCTGCGGACGCCCAGCAGGCCGCCGCGTCAACTGCATCGATCCATCGACTACTCTGCAGGAGCCCACCGGCATCTACATTACTGTCCTGTTTCACCTGCCGGGCTATGCAGGAAAACTCACAGAAAGCTCATCGCCACTGACGACGAAGAGAGGAAAACAATCCCTGAAAGCAAGAAGCGTACACTTCCGATTCCTTCACCAGCCTGGCCCTTAAGCATAGCAGTAACACACGCATACTATACGGCAATGGCTAGCATGCAGGCGCCAAATGCTTGCATGTTTCAGCTGGCAAAAGAAATAGCTATAGCTTACAAATTAACATGGGATTTGGGATTTCAAATTCAATTCACGTACTGTCAAATTGTGCACTTAACCTAAAGGTAGAGAAGAATCCTAAAAATAAAGAATAAATAGGAGTATCACCATCCGTCACAATATTTATTCATAGATTACAACTTGGTCCGTCCAATCAAAAGAGCCAAATATTTTTAAACGGCAACAATTCAACAGAAGCCAGTGACAGTGGCGTTAGTCTTCTATTCTTGAGTCCAACCTTGTTGACTCCATGCACAGATATGCAACCAATGAAGTATGCTGCAACTTGCCTGATGAGTGGGCACACAAAGAGATGGGTTAAGTTACCAGCAGTAGTCCAGTAGACTGAATGGCCAAGCATAGGAATACTCTGTTGCAGGTCCGGCAAAATGAAGTACCAACAGATATGAAGGGTGAAAGCTTGCAGTGGACGCCCAGCCGTGTCCCAGCGCCTAATGCCGGGAGGATGGAGAAGTGGACTCCCCCGCCGGCAGACTGGATGAAGATGAACGTGGACGGCTCCTTCGTCGCGCAAACTGGAAAGGCGGGCATCGGTATCGTTATCAGAAATAGTGGAGGTGAAGTTGTCCTGACAGCTTGGAAAGATCTATCTCAATGTGCGTCAGTAATTGAGGTAGAAGTTCAAGCTTGTGCTGAAGGGCTCCGATTGGCCTCGCAATGGTGTCCAGGACCCATTATTGTGGAATCAGATAGTGCGACAATTCTTGCTGCGATGGTGTCTAGTAGCATGGACAGATCTGAAATCTGACATATTATCTTGAAGGCCAAAGAATATCTGCAAACACTGGTGGAGTGCAAATTCCAGAAGGTAAAGAGAGAGTGCAACAAGGTGGCTCACGAGCTAGGTCATTTAGCTAGGCGAAATAGTCACACGGCTACTTGGTGGAGACAGGCACCTGCGTGTGTCTTAGCTCTCCTAAACGATGATTGTAATGTTTCGCCAAGTTAAATAAAGCTATCTTCACCCCGCAAAAAAAAAATAATAATAATGGCCAAGCATTCTAATGGTAATGGCTGGAAATATAAGGCCAACATGACATTCAACAGCATTCTGATTCATGGTATTCAGTACTGAACATAAGATTTATAAAGACCAGGCTGCACTTTCTAAACTGAATTCATTTGAAAAAAAAATAAAACTCATCATCAGGCTGTACTTTCTAAACTGGACAACATGGATGTGCAACTCAATGAAATTATTCCATTGAGCTGTTCAGAAGCATACCAGATTTTGCCAAACCAATTTGTGTGTTAATCAAATTACTACATACAAGTTTGTCTGAAACCAATTTGTGTGTTAATCAACGAGCTTCCACAACCATCCCTTGGCGATAAATTGGTTCCATATCAATCCAAATCTCTGATCTCAACTTGTGTGGTTTACTGTGTGCTGAAAAGATTAGCATAGTCACATGTAAGTAAGAAATCATGTGCTGAAATGATGACAAAAGAACAGAATGTAATGGCAATTACCAGATGGCAGTGACGATGGCAATATCGGAGAGCTTGTTGGACTGCATGAAGGCCTCAGCACCAAAGGAGATACCATCAACATCAATATTGGGGAGCCTTCTGCCTTTTTGCTCGAGGCCTATGTTGATCCGTTGATAAGCGCCTTTTATGCTTTGAAGAGCCCCCAACTTGTTCAGAATTTGACATGGTTGTCATTGTAACGGAGCTAAAGTGTAATTAAAGGGAAACAATGTAAGTCATTTAAGTATAATAAATCTAGATACATAGGTATTGTTAAATAGTATATGCAGGAGCAGATCAAACAAACAGGGAAACCTGCTACTTCCCGGCTAACTACAATTTGTCTCCACAACTAGTCAGCTACAGGCAGAAGTTTTTTCCTCTCCCTTCTCGTCTCTTCCACGCTGCTACAGTTCCAAGAGGCGGAAAGGAGGCGGAGCGAGTTTCCGGCGGCGATTTCGCCGGTCCTCTTCCTCTCCGGCGGCCGCTCAGGCGTCGGAGAGCGAGATGGACCGGTGAATCGCCGTGCAGCTGTGAATAGACTAGGTAGTTTCTTATCTAGGTCTAGGGTTTGCCGGGGAGGCGTCTTCCTCTTGCGGCTTCGTCTTCCTGGCACCGTCGGCGAGGCGTTGGCGGCGGCGGCGCGGAGGAATAAGGGGTCCCGGTCCCTTCCACGCTCTCTTGGCGGTCGCCTCCGTAGTCAAGGGCAGGATCGGGGAGGAGGGGATCTGGCGAATCCCCGTTGCAGTAGTCGGCGCGGTCGGTGGACGGCGGCGCCTTTTGTCAAGGATGCAACGGCGGTTGCGGGTAGTGCGGCTTGCAGGAGGATGGGCCGAGCTCAAGTTCCCTGCGGCTGGTGCCGTCGGCGAGCTTCGTCCCAGGGTCGGAGGGGCTCGGGGTGCTTCCCCGGCCGATGGGCTTTCAACGGCGTCTTCATCTCGGCCTCGGCGTCGAGTGTCTATTGCGGCTCATTTCAAAGCTGTGCAGCGATGGAGCACCTCCAGATCCATGGCGGCCTCGACATCTTCCTCGACGGCGGTCGTCTCGGCGGCGGCAGTCGGCGGAGGAGTCTGGAGGCTTCGGGTAGCACAGGGGCCTGGGTCGGCATTGTAATTTCCTCTTTTCTCAGGGGCCTTTGTGTAAGATGGTGTGGACAACTGTCCTTGTATCCTTACACAACGTATCTGTATTCATATGTGTACTCGTATGTTTTCCTTATCAAGTAAATACAGGTATGTTGAATCAAAAAAAAAAAAAAAAAACTACAATTTGTCTCTTCATAAGTGAAGAACAAAGCTACATGCTAAGTCCTTGTAAACAAGACTAGTATTATTTTGGAAAGCCTAATACAAAGGTAATACGAACATGTGCTCTGAACTAGTCTTTAACTGAACCAAAAAGTTCAGAAGCATGGGAACGAGATACTCTGAACTGAACTACTAGCTGCAAGTCTATACGAACTGAACTGAACTACTATCAGGGCCTTTTACTGAACTAAACTGAACTGCATTTTAAGCCGTGAGATCAGCTGCATCAATCCTACCTTGGGGACATGACGCGGGTGAGCGACGGCGAGTTGAAGGTGTGGGCATCAGCTGGATTTGGGTTGTGCTGCCCTCCTACTGCAGAAGGGGGTTGGGGTGTGGAGGAGCCAACCTCGGCCACAGGGGCAGACTGGAGACGTCGATCCGGTCCTTCAGGTAGGGCGGCGGCCATGGCAGCTGCCGCTGCTCAACAAAAAAAACAAGAAGATTAAGCAGATTAGAAGAACAAGAAGGAAGGGAGAAGGAGAACGAGTTGCAGATCAGTGGAAGTTGCGGATGGCTGGTTCCCACCGGAGGAATGCCGCGCTCCGAAGCCGGCG
>JAENPR010002227.1:0-68616 GCA_018135685.1 Themeda triandra | reverse complement strand
GATCACATAGACATCAAGTTCACCGAAGACGGAGGTATAACGGTGACGATATGATTTTTTCAAGTTTTTCCTATGGACTAATAATGCATTAAATATGAGCTCAAAAATTAAAAGCTACAAACCTAACCAACAGTAGCACTACCGCATAGCTTACTTAAATTACGAATTCAACGCATTTTGAATGGACCAAAACGGAGTTAAAATGAGAAAGTTATAAGCATTTAAATCTGATGGCAAAACTGTAATATATGGAAACGTATTAGGATGTATATGTATTTCCAGATTTTCTTTTGTGAAAGAAAACGGCAAGAAAACGCCATGATGTCATGATGAAGTCATCAAAGCAAGGTTTGACATCATCAAGGCAAGGCTAGCTAGTGCAGGCCATGATCCGCGTTTGAGCTACGATGGAAGCAAACTAACACGCCTGTGTTAAAAGCACAAGGATGGGCGGTGGTGAACTCACGTCCAGAACGAACAACAAGGCCATGGAACTCGAGGGACGACGACGGCTTCCTGCATGAGTTCATGGGACGAAGCACATCGGAACAAGAAACTTGACGATGGAGAGGCATCCAGCAGCGGCTCGTTGAGACGGACAGCTTCTAGTGTTGATCGTCAAACGGATGATTTGGCGGTGGTCTGCATGTGTCCGACGTGAATCTGCAGGGCATGTGGTGACGACATGCATGCTCCTGTAGCTCGGCACAACAAACAGATGAACCATCAGCACGGCACAGGCGGACATGGTAGATCGGCAGGGTTAGGCACAGCTACGTACCGAAGTTGATGGCAATGGAGATTGATCTCCCATGAACTTTGCGCTCCAGATCAGCTAGCTTGACAGGTGAGACGATGGACGGCACGGCCGGCAGGCAGCAAAGGGGCAGCGGCGGTTGTGCTTCCAAGCTCGGCTACATCGTAGTGCAGGGCTAGGGCAAGGTGGACAGATACTAACTCGTCGGTGAAGCAACCAGACGGCTTGGTAGACGACGGCGACGACCAAGGTGCAGCGACGATGCAGTTTGGCGACGTCGGGTTCGCCTCGGCGTGATCAGCGTGGAGCTAAGCAAGGCGGTGCTGCTAGCTCGGTGGAGGCGGCGGTTGATGAACTTGAGCGGCGGGCGCTTTGACGAGAATTAGGGCATGCAGGGGATGCTGCCTTTAGCTTGCCATATATATAGGCTAGCAGATCATGGGCCTGGACGTGTGTTTTAGGATCCAAAAAGGAGTTAAACTTGGCCTCTTGGTCGGGATAAGACATTAGACAGCTCATACATGACGTGCCCGATCTGGCTGGCTGCCGTCGGGTGGTGATTAATTAGCTATTTCTCTCGTGAAGAAAAACATGAACACAAGTCTAAAGCCGACAGGGAAGGGAGGGAAAAAGAAAATTCCTTTTCTTTTATTTCAAAACCTTTTCAAAATCATTTGGAACCATTTTATTTTTGATCAAAATCTCTCACCCATATAAATCAAATGCAAAGGCATGTATGCTCAAACATGTTTCTATTTCCTACACTAAATTTTAATTTAAACAAAAATATTATTTTCCTATATTTCATGAGCAAAAAAATTCATATAAAAATAATTTTAACCTATTTTCAAAAAGTGCAAAATTTTAGGGTATTACAAAAGAGAGTGAGGAGTTCCAAGGGAGGAGTCCCGGCCTATCGGGAGTCTTCTTCCAGGAGCGCCTCAGCGGATGCTTGTCTTCTAGTAAGTTTACTTTCTAGTTCCCTTTCATCTGAGTACTTCCGATATTTACTTTTTGTCTTAGTTTATTTTAAGTATACAACCTTTCTACTGACACATTGCTTTGCCTTGTGTGAAGTGCTCGAAGCCTTAGCTAGGCCTAGAGTAGTAGAATTAGTGTAGACGTGGTGTCTAGACTAAGACTGCCCTTGTGGACTTCTTATCGCACTCGGAGAATGCCAGTTGTGAACGTGACAGGTCTCTTCTAGACTCAGGAGTTCTCTTCGTTGTGTTCTAGGCATGTTGCAAATAATAGTTGGTCTGAACTGGTAGCCGCCTTGGGAAGTGTTTTGCCACACCCTTTTCGCCTATCGGCCACAGTAGGAAGGTGAGTTCACCCTCACATATACTTAGGATAGCTTAGCCAGAATCCAAATACCAGAAATACCTCTCTACCCAATCCTAAGCCCTTTGATCATTGTCTGACGACCTACTTAGTCTAGTTAGTCCACTTCTCGTTCCTTGTGGAAAATACGATACCTAGAATACTCTCGGTGAAGTGCTACATTGACCACCGTCCGCTTGCGGTATATCCGTTTGCCACATCTGGTGTCAATAGAGGTAATGATAGAGATGATGATATTGCGATTGTATCCATGATATACTATGTGTTCATTGAATATCCATTAAAGACAACTTGTATCGATTAGCAATTATGTGAATTGTTTGTGAAACTCTTTTACTTGTATGGTTATTCTAATGTTGTCCCTGAACGGAGTTCATGTGAGAACACACATGAATATTAGATTAGCACATGTATTAGTTGATGACTATGTTTCATAAGTCATAGACATAGAGATGTCAAACTAATAATGTGGGCACATGTATGACATGGGGCTGGACTGACCCAATGTGAGATGTTCTTATTATCTCTTTACACATCATGTACGTTATGTCCTTAGACCTGAGATTGTCGTATGTACTCAAGATGTGAAACGGCCTACTTAGGGACTGTCAAACGCTACTCCGTAACTGGGTAGTTATAAAGGTGGTCTTCGGGTTTGTCGGAAAACATGCTGTGAGACACAGACAATCAAAATGGAATTTGGCCTACTCTATGTGAGAGAGATGTCACTGGATCACTCGAATGATTGGATCAACAAATGCATGGCCGTGCTTGGGTTAAGTGTTAACCCACGAGTTGGACCAAATATCGTGTGGCAAGGGAATAACCTGTATGTGGTTGTAGTGGTTCGTCTAATATGATCTTTGCATGCGCATAGGAGTTGTCACGCCTTGCTAGAGGCCGATGTCAACTACTGGGTGAGCAGGAGTACTCGGGCCATGTCTATGGTGCATGAACTCATAGGGTCGCACGCTTAAGGGGCTGGAAGCCTAATTCGGATTGGACCTGAATTAGACTAGGCTTAGGGTTACTAATGGGCCTCCAACTCAGGAGCATATTCGGGACGCCTATATAAGCAAGGGGTGGGCGTGGGGCTAGGTTAATCCACACCTTTTGGCAGCCGCCGTCGCCCCCCATGCTCACGCCTACTGCTCCTCGCAGACCTAGTAGCCCGGAGGCGCAACGCTTCTTCCTATACGTGTGGGATACCTCAGAGATGCTGCATCTGGAGCACAAGGATGAACCGCATGGGAGGGACGATCCGCAAGCGAAGGACGGACGTGAGTGACGGACGATCACGCCGCTGCACCTGCGTGTCTAGTGGTAATCTCGTAACCTATAACTAGTAGTAGATCCTGGTTTATATGGTTGAAAATTTTGTTTTCCAGCTAGCATAGCATCCTCTTAACCCTACAATCTAGACATTCTGCTGCTTCAAGGATACCGACTGGTTGTAAGTGGGGGAGATCAATTTCATATTCTTTATGATCTGGGTGAACCCGTTGGGGTCACAACGGCGTAGTTGAGAGGGATCCGACCCTAGAACATTTTTGGGACATTGTCGGTGGATTTATAACCCCCTCAGCCATGACAATCTTCTTACTCCTGCCGTACGGAATCGAGAGCTGCATGTGCGTCATCTCCCGTATGTCATCGATCGGCCGCCTTGGGCAGTCCTCGCGTAGAGGCACCATCTGCCCTTCTGGAGGTGGAGGCATGTGCACGGCAGCCTGGTGGAACATTTGTGACCTTATCGCCACCATATCGGTATCGCTGCTCGTGAAGGCTTCCTTTATTGAGCTTTTGATCATATCAACATGCCTTGCTGGTAGCCCTTGTCAAAGATGCCGGCCTTGTACCTCTGCTGCGACTTGAACAAGGAAGCGTCAGATTGCCACGACTCCACCGCGCCCAGCTCATCTTGGACTGCACTACACGTACGCTGCCGCGGTGCTCAGGGGTTCCTAGGACCTCGGTAAGCAGGTCGTGGCCCCTACGAACCTCGAAGCTCCCACTATTCTTGGAGGCTTCGATGAGAGCCATCTCCACCTCCTCGAACCCGGGCTCGTTGAACTTGGTCGCGCCCTCCTTGAGCTTCTTCGGCTTCCGAGCTCTGAGGAAGTCCTTGCGTTGGACGTCCTAGTACAGATCTGGCAGCCCGGCCGCTCTCCTATCTTCATCTTCCTTCTGCCACTGTTCCCTCTTGATGGCAAACCCATTCATGCCCAAGTGGTAGGGCCACTTGTTCTTCTTCGCGAGCTCGCTGAACTTGGCACTCTTTTCCTGCGCTTCCTCTGTCATTCGCATTTTGTTAGAAGCCTCCCACTGATGTTGCTTGATCATATTGTATTTGGTATAGGGATTCTTCCCCTTCTTCAACCTATCTCTGGTCAGCATTGACTTGAAGTTGCGAAGGGATGTCCCCGCCACGTGCATGACCCAATCCCTGCACTTGTTCAAATCGGCATCGTCGGGAGAATTGAACTTCTTCTGCACCAGAGTCCAGATAACGGCCTTGTAATCCGCCGGGATAGCATTCTAGTCTAGCCAAGTGATCTCCACCTTGTCCCTAGTAATGACCATGACCTGGTTGCTGAACACGGCAAGGACCACGTGTGGCTGGAGCGGCACTCCCATAGGCCCCACCTCAGTGATCTCGTGGATTTCCTCACTCCTGTCCACCATCTATGCCTTATTCATTCATATCACTTTTTCTATACCTGTGTTTCGCCTTAAGGAACCGTCTGTGCCTAGTGTACACCGTCTTGTTGGAACCTGAAAGGTAAGTGCAGCAGGTCCTGTTGATGCAAACTACACAGGTGGTCTTCCCTTTGATCTGGCCCGACAGTGAGAAGAGACCGGGGTAATCGGTGATGGTGACAAAGATGATGGCTTTTAGGGTGAACTTCTCCTTTGTGGACGCATCCACCATCTGGATACGAACATCGAATAGCATATGCATTTCCTCCATGATCGGCTCTAGGGGCACATCTATATCGTTGTTGGGCTGCCTCGGACCAGAGATAAGCATGGTCAGCATAAGGTACCTGCGCTTCAGACACACCCAGGGAGGTCGGTTGTAGATGCTGAGGACGACCTGCCAAGTACTGTGCGAGCTGCTAAGCTCACCAAATGGGTTCATCCCATCGGTAGTCAGCGCGAACCGGACGTGCCTAGGCTCATCGCGAAACTCGGGGTAGGCCTTGTCAAAATCCTTCCACTGTTGTCCATCGGAGGGGTGCCATAGCTTGCCATCGTCCTTGACCCGGGCAGGTGATGCATGCCAGGACATGAGTGTTGACAGTAGATTTGCTATGTTTTCTACCATTAAAACCGTCAACAATGGTCATGTTTTGGACATAACACCTTGCAAATGAGTAGTGACATAGGTGCAATTCACTTCGTTCCACTTGTATATGTCATTATTTGGATGCAGGTGCAAATGGCCATTTTTCAGCATCAAACAAGCTTAAGTGAAGCAAAGATGAGCAAGCTAGAAATGGTCAAGTATCAAGCCACATCAAGAAGACCATTTCTAGAGAGTATGAAGCTTGGAGACACCAGCTGGCAGCCTGGGGCCACCATTCACAGGTCGGCCAACCTGGAGATGGTGGGCCCAGGGCATGCCAAGCCGGGTAGTAATCCAAGTGAAGCTCCCCTCTAAAGCTAATTCCACCCCTTAGATCACAATGTGCAACACTTCAACGTTGGAGGATGCTAGCACATGGATCCATGGGTCCACTTGGAAGCTTCAAGAGACCAAGACCACCTCAGATTACCAAGACACTTCACATGACTAGTGGGGACAGCATCTGGAAGCCAGAGGTGGGCTAGCCTTCCCCAGGGCCAGGTCGACCGACCCACCTATGGTGGGTTGCCACCTATCCTGGCTCCCCACCGACTTCAGGATCTTCTAGAAGGTTGTGGGACCCACAGTCAGCCAAACCCCAGGTCGACCGACCTGGGATGTGGGTCCCCCCAAAGGTCGGTTGGCTCCCACCGACGTTCCCACACATGTCCCATGTGCCAAATTATCACAGCCCTTGATCTATGGTGGTTACAAGGTCGGTTTGATCCAAGGGCAAGGAAGATGGAGCACGCGGATCACTAATGTGGCATTGGAGTAGCCCCTACTCCATCTCCTCCTATAAATACTCCCCTAGAGAGTCTAGTTTAGCATGAAACATTTGGAGAAAGCCACTCTCTAGTATCTTAGCTATGTTAGAGGGAAGAGAGTGAGGAGTTCCAAGAGGAGGAGTCCCGGCCTGTCGGGAATCTTCTTCTAGGAGCGCCTCAGCGGATGCTTGTCTTCTAGTAAGTCTTCTTCCTAGTTGCCTTTCATTCGAGTACTTTCTAGTATTTACTTTCTATCTTAGTTTATCTTAAGTATACAACCTTTCTACTGGCACATTGCTTTACTTTTGTGAAGTGCTTAAGGCTTTTGCAAAGCCAAGAGTAGTAGGATTAGTGTAGACGTGGTGTCTAGACTAAGAATACCCTTGTGGACTTCTTGTCGCACTCGAAGAACGCCCGGCCTAGCATGACAAAGTGTCCGCTTGGACATTAGGAGTTCTCTTTGTTGTGTTGTAGGCAAGTTGCAAATAATAGTTGGTCTGCACCGTAAGCCGCCTTGGGAAGTGTTTTCCCACTCCCTTTTCACCTATCGGCCACAATAGGAAGGTGAGTTAACCTCGCGTATAATTAGGATAGCTTAGCCGTAACCCAAGTACTAGGAAGACCTCTCTATCCTATTACCATAGACCCTTTGTTTCATCCCTGGACGACCTTGAGCCTAGTTAGTCCACTTCTCGTTCCCTGTGGAAAATACGATACCTGGAATACTCCCGGTGAAGTGCTACATTGACCACCGTCCGCTTGCGGTAAATCTGTTTGCCACCTCTGGTGTCAACAAGCATTTCTGGCACCGTTGCCGGGGAATGGTAGGTGTTCTAACTTAGAACCAGGTCATCCAGGTTATCTCTCTTTTACCTTCCTTTTCTTTTTATCCTTTTCACACCATGAACCAACCACCCATCTCTCATCTCGCCACTCCAAAGGGCGCTAGTTTAGGGCCACCACCATCATCCCATCCCATCCTTTCATCTAGCTATGAGCTTCGCCCTAGCTTCATAGCCATGGTTCAGAAGCAATCTTTTGCTGGGGAAGAAGATGAAAACCCCTACGCTCACTTACATGACTTTGAGCAATTGTGTTCGTGCCTTCTTATTGAAGGCATGACACGAAATACTTTGAAGTGGAAGCTATTCCCGTTCTCCTTGATGGGTGTGGCTAAACATTGGTATGCTCTACACGTAGAGAGTGCACATGGAGAGTGGGAAAGCCTTCAATCCAAATTCTGCTTAGCTTTCTTCCCTATCTCTCATGTTGCTCATCTTCGAAGAGAGGTCCTAGACTTCCAACAAAGGAAGGAGGAGCCTCTAGGTGCGGCATGGGCCCGTTTCATGGAACTAGTATCCTTTGGCCCTGATCTTGCTTTAACCAAGGCGACAATGTTGCAACACTTTTACCTCGGTCTTAGCAAGTATTCCGCACAATTCCTTGACATATCTTCTGGAGGAGCATTCCTTCGTCATACCGCTAGTGGAGGGAAGAAACTTCTAAACAGAATTCTTGAAAATTCCCACCACACTGATGTGTATGATGAACCTCCTAAAGAAGAGAAGGAATTCATCCCCAAGCAAGAAGAACCCTTGATAGCTGAATCACCAACAATCCTACCAAAAGATTCTCGCTATCGATCCCGAACCACAAATACCACAAATATCAAAGGAGCAAGAAATCCATCCTCTACATCGCTCCTTCGATTTCGAGGCTAGACACTTAGATGATCTTGCTAGTTTTGGGAATGCCCCTAATTATCCTACCCAAAAGAGACCTTCTAGGAGATCTCTTCGAAACCTCCTAAAATAGCACCATTTTATGCCTCGAGTTCCCAAGTAGCAAAGAAACCTAGGATCTTGGATGAACTTCCAAAGGAATGCCACCGTGCCCATAGAAGGAGAACCAAAGTTCCTTAGAGTAAATTCTATCCTCTCCTCTTCTATGCCCACATCTGCCATATCCTTTGAACCTACCTCTAAAATCACCCCTGATCCTGATGGTCCCAATGATGCTCTTCCTTCTAAGTCTTATGATGATCTAGTCACTAACTCTGGGGATTCATTAAGACACCCAAGGCATGAAAATCATGAGGGTCATAACTCTAACCAAGAGAAAGAATAACAGTTGGAGAATTCATCCACTGTTGTAAGTCAAGAATGGTTAGATAAGGCCAATGATACAAAGGAAGCCACTAAATTGCCCATTCATGTAAGGAGGATATCTTGCCATGTTATGGGCATCCTTAGTGAAATTTACTATGATCCCAGCCTTGGGATAAACATCATTCCTCATTTCCATGTTCAAGTCTCATCAAAGAATCGCCTATTTCAATCCCAAAAATGCCTTAGGCTCCCAAATGGTCAAGTCCTTGATTGTTTAGGAGTCCTTCAAGGCATACCTGTGGTGATTGATGAGCTAAAGACCTCCTTAGATTTCCACATCTTTGACCTTCCCGGACTCTCCTTTCATCTCACTTTTATTGGAAGGCCAATTGAGCAAATCTTGGAGAGTGCTTTGGGAAATGAGAAGCTTGGTCATAGAATAGGCAAGGAATATCTACCGGTTTGGACTTCCCAACCTCTTAGCAAAAGGGTAGAATCCAATCCTGTTCTTGATCCAAGGGGTGAGCTTACGATGATTCCACAAACAATCATGACATATCCAAGTCCTGCGGAGGATATGGAATGTCATGAGAAAGAAAGCGCTCACCTAATTCTTGAAATGGAAGATCCTATCAATGTGCATGGAAGGCATCCTATGATCCTCTCATCAAGTCCTTGCTCATTTGATTCCAAATCAATCTTCCTCTCTACCACTACCACACAAGAGATCTACAACCCTTCACTTCTTTTGTGTCCAAAATCTTTGCTATGGAGGTTGTAGATGCTTTTGTTTATCATAAGTTTTCCAAATCTCAGCGTGGTATGAGTTCTTGTGCCTAGGTCCACAAAGGTTGGCATTAATTTAACATGATGCTTCTTGTATGCCTAACCTTTTGTGGATTAGTTGGACTTGTGGTTTTGCTGGTGTGTTGCCACCAGTAGAACCCCTACACTTGATGTCGTCTTAGTTTCCATGACTCAGGGCATACCTTACACCAAGTGTGTGGGGGGTTGTTTGACCCCCCCAATCACATTTGGGTGTTGAAGGATAGCCCAAGCAAGGAGCATCAGTGTAGGAATGCATCATTAAGGGCAAGAATGCACAAGGAAGGAACCAAAGTGGCTGGAGCCTCCAAGGTGGGGTCGACCGACCCCACCATGGGCCCCTCAGCCCACCAGTCAACCTCCACAATGTTAAGACATACTTCTTGACGGGTTTATCACTTTCCCTTCCTCTTATTTAGTGCACTCTTCTTGCTTTTGTCTTCAACTCTCTAAAATAAAAAGAAAATATGCTTCTTGTCTCCACCACTCTTGCTCTTGTCTCTATGGGATGAATCTTGTTTATTCCACTATGCTTCCTTTTCTATGTTAGTATACTTAGGTTTGGGTGTATTGATAGCTCGAGCAATCATACCTCCATAGTCTTGTTAAATTAAGCATGGTGCTTAGGTTAATTAGACTACCTTAATCAAACAAGACATGGTGTTAAGTTTGATTATTGAATCAAAATATGCTTGCATGGAATTTGGTTGCACTTTCGGACTAACCCCTATAGGGAGAACATCGACATCTCTACGGGTAAGTCATAAGATCATTCATGAAGACAAATCAAGATCCTCATGGTCAAAGGTTAAGTTGCTTGGCCAAGGAAAACTTCAATGCAACTAAGAAGGATCAATGCTGCAACTCATCATCTTTAAGGTAAGTGGCTACCTTCTTAAGGTCTTCCTTGAACATGAGCCTTGAAAGAAGTTGACATGCTAGAATTCACCTTTGGTTCAAACCTTTAAAATCTACATGTCTTCCTTCTTCTTACCAATGTGACATGCTAGGATGTTAGTTTAAGAAACCTTCTAAAAACCGACATGTCTTTCTTTTTGTACCTCATTGACATGTTACACCTTCATGCTTAACCTTAAAAGGTTGCATGCCATTCCTTGTTGTGCTTGTGGGTTAGCACAAAGGGAAGGGCCTAGAACACTTAGTCATTTGAGATTTGGCCCCTAGGGCCCAAAACATGGGTCGGTCGACCCCTTGTTGGTGGCCACCCATGCCCATGTTTTTGCTAACCCATCTCTCACACCTATGGAGAAGAGTGAACACTTGGATCCACCAAGTGGAGGGTCGGTCGACCCCTAGTTGGGGGGATCAGCCTGATCTTTTTGTCCTAGAGTATTGTGAGAACACTTAGAAGCTATCCCTAGTTTGCAACTCTTGTGGAAACATAGGTTGTAACCTTGACAGAAGCTCTCTTGGACCTCATCTCCTCTTCTTCCTTATCCCATTTCTCCTCACCTTAAATGCAACACCTTCTAGCCTCCTTTATGTCTCCCAACTTACCATGAGTAACTTCACCATGGCCCCCACTAGAAAAAAATGTCACTATCTCTTTAGTGAGGGACCTCTCAATCACGAGGGAGACCTGTTTGAGAATCTAGAGATCACAGAGGCCATTGTCTTTGAGGTAGAGCCTTACCATGCCTTTGATGCCCACCTTTCATGAAAATCACAAGGGCATTGTAGTAGGCTGGACAAGGGAAGTTGTTTTATTCCCTTGTTCACTTTAGAGAAGTAGTTGTGGGAATAGCTAAACTCTACTATTCCCCAAGAGCATATTTTGAAAGGTTAATCCTTCATGCTCAATGCACCATTGTGAGGACGACTATTTATCAGCTGTAAGGAAGGTCCTCAGCACGATTTGCACACTTAGAACCAACAATGGGACACGAGGACCTCCTCCCACCTTTTCCTTAGATAGCTCAAACCTCCTCATAAAGATGCTAGGCACAAAGATAAGCTCATTTGATCTTTGTCATTGAAACTTGTGCCTATGATTCATTAAATAAAATGAACAAACTCTTGTTCTCCGTCGGTGTGTTGCCACCAACAGACACCCGCACTTGATGTTTCCCTGTCTTTGCAATGTAGAACACTCAAGAACCCAAGTGTGGGGGCTCTGGCCGACCCCCAACTATGCCCCTGAGCTTCCCTGAACATACCACGGTGTAGCACATGACCTGAGATGTTGGCACAATGAAAGTTGGCCCAAGGAGGGGGTCGGTCGACCCCCACTTTGGCGGCCAACGGGAAACCAAGTTCGCAGGAGTACCTTTCCAAAGAAGGGGATTCAGGTGGCAGCAAAGGGCACACCCATGTGGGGTCGGTCGACCCCACCTGGGACCCATGGACCTACTAGCTAGACTTCCCTCCACGTGCACTGCTTCGGTGTCTGGTTTGCACACTTTTCTTCCCCTTGGTTCTTTCTGTTTCATTCATTCTATCTTATGCTTAAATAAAAACAACTAAAAGCAAGCATCCCATTGATAAAGTAATTGAATCATGACATGTTTAAGATGATTTGTGACATGAATGTTGACCTCTTGACTATGTTCATTGCTTTTGGGTACAAAGTCTTAGGAGAAATCATGTGCACCTTGGTTGTTGATAAATTGAGATAGCTCTTAGCTCATGATTCACCCCCCTCTTGCTAAAGTACTTAGAAATTCTTTGTGAAAATCATCAAAACCATAGTGTCATGAACTCCTCATTAGTGAGCATGTCCTACCAAAGCCAAATATACATTGCTATGTTCAAACCTTTTGAGTGCAACTTGCTTTGCAATGAGTTTTGTCAAACCAATGTGAACTTAGTGAGAGTTTTGTCATAGTCCTAAGATCAAGGTTACATTCACACATATCACACTTGCTACTTCTACACTGGAAGTATGCAACCCATACCATCATCCATCATCCACCATGCATACTTAGATGCTCCATGCTCTCCATGTTTAGACCCCTCTAGTATGATTAGAAGAAGAGACATGATGGCTATACAAAAAAAAATAGTGGACACATGAAGGTCCACATGTCTTTGGGTTAGTAAAAAAAGTGGACACATGAAGGTCCACATGTCTTTTATTTATAGCCATATCTCAATTTAATAGAGAGGGAATAGTTATCAAATAGAGGAGCATCTTAGTTCATCACCACCATCCAAACACTTGCACAAATCTTGATCTAGGGCTATGATAATTTTCGCCTTTGATCCTTGTTGGCATTTCTTAACGCAACCACCAGAAGTATGGCAGCAATGCTAGAAATACCAGGAGGGGTAATTCTATAACTATTGGATATTCCGCAAGCGCACAGAATGTACCGCTGTAGCATTTCACCGAGGAGTATTCCAAGGTTGTCGATTTATATTTCTCCCAAGGGAAAGTCGTAGCTAGGAGTTAATAGGAGAAGGAGATCCAGGTGTCTATAATCTAGTATCACTAGTGGAAGAGGGATAAACGGAGTGTGTAGGAAGGATGGATCAATGAGTTAGCAAGAGAGTCTAGGATGTAGAGTGATAGCTAAGTGGGAGGACAACTAGTGAGTGAGGACTCCTATGTATCTAACTCTACTTCTGTGGACTAATCTAATCTAGTAGTGGACACACACTAAAGTTGCTAACCTTAACTACTTGGCTGCTGGGGAAGTCGACTGCAATAGGAGACGAAACTCCTATCCAAGCGGACCTTTGGCTTATGGACTCCCTATCGACCAAACCCGACGCGAATAGAACCTAATGAGAAGCATAGACCTGTCACGTTCACCGCCGCCCGCTATTACACATCAGAACGAGTGGTGACATTCAAAGGTAGGTTTTAGCTTAAGCACCACGCTTACGCTAACACCTACAACTCAGACTAAGTATACGACCTAGCCCAAGCCCCATATTACCGGCGAAGAAAACAACCAAATAGACAAGACTAACTTATCTAGTGTACAACTACTACAAGACAGACTAGAACACTACAACACTACTACTAGAATAGTATTGCACTAAGTAAGTACTGAAAGTAAATACTCAGAAAAGTAAAGGAAAAGTAGATATATTAAATACTGAAAGTCTTACAAGAGGAAGACATACCAGACTCTCCAGAAGGCGACTCCGGAGACCCCGAGCTTCGCTCGACCCACTCTAACTCCCACACTACTATTACTACTACTATAATGGACTACATAGCTTCACATGGCTCTCAAGAGGCTTCTCATTGATGTCTTACAAATGAGGCCTAGGGGGTCTATTTATAGTGAAGAGGTGGAGTAGGGGCTACTCCAAGTGGGAGGTGGAGTAGGGGCTACTCCACTGCCACATCATCAATCTGCGTGCTCCTTCCTTCTCCACCTTTGGATCCACGACCTCCCAACCGCCTTAGATGGACGGCAGTGGGAATTCCACACATGGGAAATGTGTGGGAAGGCGGTTGGAAGCCAACAGACCTTGGGAGGGGCCCACACCCAGGTCGGCCGACCTGGAGTTGGCTGACCTGTGGGTCCTACTCCCCTTCTAGAAGCTCCTGATGTTGGTGGGAGGCCAGGCCAGGTGGCAAGCCACCAAAGCCAGGTCGGCCGACCTGGCATTGGGGTGCCTGGCCCACCTCTGGCTCCCTGGTGTTGTCCCCACCTGTCATGTGAAGTCTTGCCCGAAATTGAGTTCATTTGGTTCTTTGCTTGCTTCCATGTGGACCCATGGTTCCATGTGCTAAGTGTTTTGATCATTGAGAGGTAGCACACTTGGATCCAAGGGTTGGGAAGGTCTCCCTGGAGCATGGCAAGGACCATGCCATGGAGGGCAGCCCCTGGTGGGCCCAAGTCTAGGTCGGTCGACCTGGATTATGGGGCCCACAGGGCTTATTTCCATCTTCCCTATATTTCACAAGCTAAGAGTACAAGTGGAACTTTATTAATGATAAATATGTTCATGTGATGCTTATCTTCCTTCCATCGAGGACTGTTGACGGGTTTTTGAGCATATAGAACTGGGTCTTATCTCCCGTCAACAAGATCCCCCAAGCTTAACCTTTGCTCATTGTAATACCCGGTTTTAAGAACAAAACCAGATATACACCATATGTGAGTCCTAGGAGTCAATTCCCAATATAGCTACAAGTCAAGGGTAGTATCGTGAACAATGCTTAATAATTAACGTAAAGTAATAGAGAAATATACCCTTGGGTAGCACCGCGTGGAAAGACAACTCCGATCTTCATATAAGGACTCCACTCCCCTGGATCCAACTGATTGGTTGATCACAAGCCTAAACTTCTCCTGAGGTGTGGGGGAATAGGGGGGAATAGCAAGAGTGAGTCCATGTCGACCTCCGCAAGTATAGCAACAAGGTAGTATAGATCCCAACTCATGATCAATGTAACATAAATAATGTAGAGTATAAAACGGTAAGCAATGAGCATGTTAACAATCAAAATTCATCATCTTAATGTAAGGATTCAAGGCCGCTCGTGTCCTTGAGCAAGGCTAGTATACCAAATTTAATAAACTCAGGCAAAGGTGTACACTTTCCCTATGAGTCGTGATTTACCCTTTCGTCCGAGGTGATCGCCTCTTAGCCCACTACCAAGGAAGGCCGACAGGTTCACTATGAAGCCTTTCAAAGGTTCGTCTAACAAGTTAGGGTCGCTATGGTTTCCTCAATAAAAGCATGAACCCTACCCGGATCATACAAGGCGAGCCCTCTTGCGCCCTTTTCGGGTAACCACTAACAAGCTAGATAAGGTCCTCATACCGAGCTAAAGCCAGAGCCATATAGCGCCCACAGTTGTACTGTAAATCCCGGAGGTTCTCTTACAGATAAATCCTCAAGTTGCTAAAAAGTTATTTTTATCATTTGTTGCTTAAACATTAATCAAGTCACAAGATCATGATCACAGAAATAAAACCCAAGCTATACTTGCCTTGATCTTAGATCCTTCTTCAAATCCCAAATCTTTGTAGAACTGCTTCTTGATCTTCACTTCGTCTTGATTGCCAATGTAAGCTCACCGACTGGACACGATCATAGAACCCCACTCAAACAATCTATGCAATCATACACGAAGCAAACGATAGGACTAAATTAGAATAGTACACCAATCATAGTAAAACAGTTTGAAAAGCTTTTAAAACTAATCTATACGTCACTACGATCACACGTACGTAAAGATCATCGAAATCGGAGCTATAACGAGGAAGTTATGAATTTTACAAGATTTTCCTATACACTAATAATGCATCAAATATGACCTTGAAATCTAAAACCTGCAAACTGAACTAGACAATAGCACTACTGCGTAGCTTACGAAATTACGAATCCAACGCAATTTGAATGGACCAAAACGGAGTTAAAACGGAGATTTTATGAGTAAAACAACATGGAAGGTATATATGTATTTTCTTTGTATTTCAGGAATTATTTTTGTGAAGGAAATCGGCAACAAAACATGATGTGATGTCATCAAGCAAGGATTGATGTCAGCAAAGCAAGCATGGCACTCGTTAGCTTGTGCATTGTCGACTTGGGGTCATGGTGCTATGTTTGCTTCAAGGTTTATATGTGGGTCACTAGTTAAATAGCTTGGAAATTAAAACTGATATCGATGAGCTCTCAAAAGACGTATGAGATGAACTGATATAAGAAGATAACTTGCATCCATCTGGAAGACACCGAAACAAATTTTGAATAAAGAAATAGCTGATGTGCATGATTAAGTGTAGATGAGGCACGTGGACATATATATGACACATGCAAAAGGACCATACTCTAAGTAGTCAACTAGACAAGGCATGAGGTGTATTTAGCGGGAGAGGAAGAAAAACATGGGATGCTCGGCTTAGGATGATTGTAGGCATAAACATATTATCATGGTATTTCTAGATTTATTATTGTAAAGAAAAACGGCCATAGAACAAGGGTGATGTCATCCTGATGTGATCATAGTGTCAGCAAGCTAAAAAGCTAAAGCTAACAAGCATCGAGCATGACATACCACCTATGCTGGACACAACGTGGTGTGGCTATATATGGCTATATATGAATGATTGGATATATATATATGTATTCGAAGTATAATCAGATTTGTTTTTTGAATAAAAAGGCAAGAAAACAAGGGCATGTCATCGTATGATGTCAGCAAGCTAAGACTGATCAGCAAGCTAGGAATCGCAGCAGCTAGCACCAGAGCATGCACGATGCATGGCCACGGCCGGCGATGAGGCTTCACTGGAGATAGCAGATGGCTGGGACAACATCGAGCTCACCTTGGATACAAACGAGACAAATATGGTGCTGGGCAGCCGGGATCAACGGGACGGCAGCAGCCTCCTGCAAACGGCCGGCGGCAACAACGACGTGAGCAAACCGGAGAGCAAGAGAGGAAGGAAAACGCAGCAAGATCATGTACGCTATACCACGCGGAGACGCTCGGCGGCTAGCTGATCTCGGCGTGATGCAAAACGGCGGCGCAGCAACTCGGGCGGCGGTGCTGGCTTGCAACTAGGGCACGGCTGCAGTTTGCGTGTGTACAGTTTTGATCAATCCGATTAGAGTTTTCAAGGAAGATACAATGGAACAGATAGACTTGTATTTGTAGACGCGTATGGATGAGTCCTTGCTGTGCATGATAGAGCGTTGGTTGATAAGGAAAGAAAACAACTCAGTTAAAAGGAAAACCAGCGTACGGTTGAGAGAGAAAGAAAAAGATTTGTTCTATGAGAAGGTATATAAGCAACGGTGGGTTATTAAGATGAAAAAAATATATATATAGCTGATCGCTTCAAGGATTATTATGCCATCAAAAGAAAAAGATAAAGAAATGATTGCAAAATAACAGAACATATAGGAGATGGAGAGGAAGGCTGGGTCTTCAGCCAAAACGACAATGGAGAGGATTTTTCTATTTTTTTATTTCAAAACCTTTTCAAAATCATTTGAAATCATTTTATTCTTTATCAAAATCACTCATCCAAATAAATCAAATGCAAAGGCATGTATGCTCAAGCATGTTTCTAATTCCTATGTCAATTTTTAATTTAATAAAAAATATTATTTTTCTATGTTTCATGAGCACCAAAAATTCATAATAAATCATTTTAACCGTATTTTTCAAAAGTGCAAATTTTGGGGTGTTACAATTCTACCCCCTTAAGATGAATCTCGTCCTCGAGATTCGGAAGATGGTGATAAAAGAGATATGAAAATTCTGTCTTTATTCGATCCTCATTTTTCCAATTTACATCTTTCTCTCGCTTTCATAAGGCATTGCACACTTTAAATACTTTTCCCTTGAGAGTCGTCGTGAGGCTTCAAAGTCCTTGGCTAGCTAGTCTGCAAAAATGTGACCGTCTCCCGTATTAGGCTCCTCCAAATCCGTTTGTTTCTCTTCACCCATATCCAAAAATTCAATATCCTCGGTATTCACACCTTCGAATAGGTCATCATACTCGGGTGCAGGTTGAATACCAGCATACTCAATTCTTTCTCCAGATGGTGTTCTTAAAAGTAGCGAACGTTGGGCATAATTGATCACTCCTTTACAAGCAGTTAACCAGCCATTTCCAAGGATAACATCTATTTCCATTGACTCCAAAACAACAAGGTTTACTACGAACTCCACACCCTTTATATCAAGAATAACTTTTGGGCATATACGGTATGCCTTCTTTTCCCCTTCCTCAAAAAGTTAACTATTATGGGTTTTCTTATCGGAAGCATAGTCATCTTATGATCTTCTACATACTTTCTAGATATGAACGAATGTGAAGCCTTGCGGTCAAACAAAACCATAGCAAAGTTATGTCCGAACTTACACCAATGAATCCATAAATGACCTCCTTAGCTCCATGAATGGTAATCATATCCACATTGTTCAACCTTCCAGGAATGTACTTTCGCTCTAACTTATTTTCTTGCTCCTGCTTTATTGTGGACATTCTGTTCTGGCTCATCTTGTTGTTGCTTCTGGATGTGATAACTCTCAACAAGCTTCCAAACACAATCATTCTCATAGTGCTCAATTCCACCACAATTATAACTTTCCTCACTAGTAGTACTCTCCATCAAGGTGATGGTAGGAGGTGGCAGCCATGGCTCTTGAGAGGTAAAATGTTGCACCTCATCATTAGGTTGTTGAAACTGGTTCTGATCCTGATCTGTGCTACTATGTAGTTTCATAGAGTGTGACTGATATGTTGGTGGTGCAGAAAAATCAAGACAAGTGTTACTACCTACAGATCGATGTTGCATCTTCCTTCTCTTCCTATCATGCTCTTTGCGCATATTGTCAAGCATAATAGCTCGATTTACCAATGTTTGGAAATTGGGGTATTTGTTGCCAGCCAACTATAGTGTCGGGTACCTAGATTATGGGGCCTCTAAACCTTGGGGGTTAGAGATGATTAGAATTATCATTGTCTTCCCCTAGCCTCTTACCTAAAGAAAACAGACAACCGTACAAATAAGCAGGACGTTCGGCCTCGATGGGATCGGAGCCGGCCCTCGAAGCGCTGGACCTCGAGCGATCGGGGGTCGAGCCCGCTCGCGTGATCAAAGCCCGTGGCCTCGTGGTCGCGTGGCCCCGCACGGTCGAGCTGTTTGCTTGCACGAAGCTGCGATGCTTGCGATGACTTATATATATACGTATATATGTAGACATGTCGTATATATGTAGGCATGTCGCATGCACACGTACGTATATGTGGTGTCTCGCACTTGCGTCTTGCATCTTTCTAGATAGCTTTTGTTACTACTTTGCCATCTCCTTGTATATATAATACATATATATGCAAGCACGTATACGTGACTCCGAGGCCCACAGACGGAGTCGAGACCCGTACGCTCGAGCTTTGCCGCACGCCTTCGAGGCCCCCGACTCCGGGCTCGAGACCGTGACCCTCGAGCTCGAGCGGATCGGCCACCATCCACAAGATCCCTCGAAAGGGAATTACGTAAACCCCTCGATCGAATGGGGTGCCTCGAGCGGACCGGTCACCCCTCAAAAAATCTCCCAGACATCCGTACATGAGCATTTAATCCCTCCAACCACTTCCCGCCTAACTCCATGGCTACAGCAACAGACACAGTGAGCAAGGTACCAATCCCATCAGCTTTTACCGCCCATACCCTGCAATCCAAGATGCTCAGTGGCACTATTACACTGTGCTGAGCACTGTGTCCTGTACAACACCCCCTCGAGACGCAATAGTCAACTCCCAAGTCCGCATTTCCCGTGGCTCGGTCCCATCACCAAGGACGTCTACTCCTCGAAGGCATCCCTCGAAGCAGTCATTTATTGCATGGGAAATGATGGTAGCTGGGTAGCGCGCGTCGCCTGCAGTGACCCGTCTCTCCCACCTCGACGACCGTACGCAGGATTCCAGGAGAAGGACGGACGGGCCATCATCGCCCACGCCGCCGCAGCTCGGACCGGACAAAAGCAGGCCTCTACATCTTGACGACGCAACCCACGCCCATACCTCAACGTCATCATTACCTCTGCTTTATCTACATGTACACCCGGGCCTCCCTTTGGCCTATAAAAAGGGACGCCAGGGCTTAGTGCAGGGGACGGCACAACACATCGACTCACACACACTCGCTCTCACAAACGCTCAAGTCTCTACGACTCGCTTGTATCCACCCCTGTACAAGCACCCCGGTGCAAGATAATACAAAACTCTCCCCTCTGCTGGACGTAGGGCACTCTTTGCCTGAACCAGGATAAACGATTGTGTCCATCTTGCATCACCATCCGGATTAGGGAGCACGCATAGAAATTTACTCGTTGGTGTAATACCCCCCGGGTACGAAACACCGACAGTTGGCGCGCCAGGTAGGGGTAGCGCGTGTTACTAACGATTTCCCGCTTTTCTTCCGGATGGCAGATTCCACCTCCTCGCTTCCGCGTGTCACGACCATCTGGTTCAGGAGTTTGGAGTTCGTGTCGCTCGGCTCGGGCCACGGCATGACTCTACTCTCGGTCGGTGACTTGAGCGGAGGCCACAACACGCCCCCACGATTAGGAGGGGCGCTGCGCCGACCACGCCACCACGGCTCTCCTCCCAGGAGGAGGCGTCACCGTCGCCGCCATCAGCGCCAGCCTGCACCCTGGACGGCGTCGTCTGCGTTTCCCCCGTCCTCGGCATTAAACGCACGTCTCCTCGCAGGGACTTGCCCAGCCCCACGCCCGGGGTCGGGGAACGCGTCGGCGGGGGCCTCGACCGGGGCGCCGACTTCGCCTCGCCATGCGCACGTCGAGGGAGCCCAGCGAGCCCCCCGGTGCGCGCACCGCCATTGCCACCTAACCCACCATCGAACGGGATCCCGCACGACCCATCGTCGCCTTCCGTTCGGACTCACCAACACCGCCACAACGTATTCTGTGGCGATACACGCCACTGCGGGCGCGCACGGGGACGGCTCGGGGGCTCTCCTGTGCGCCCCAGGCCCGAGGCACTACACCCACGGTGCCATGCGACGGCAGCTCGAGGAGAAGCCACGCCGGAGCCGCGCACCTTCTACTCCCGTGTCTTCGACCTCGACCTCGACCACTATGACATATGGTGAAGCCCGAACGCACGGCCGGCGGACGCGGAGACCTTATCCTCGCCAACACATAAAGCGTCAAAAGAAGCTACGTCACTCTTATCTCTAGGCCTCAAGGCCTTGTACATTCTCGTATTTATGTACGCATATCGCACCATGAATGAATAAAAAGTCTGCGACCCTAGTACTTTATTTTCATTCGTAACTTGAGGTAGATTCGACTCTGCCCCTCGATGCCTCTCTTTCTTCTACACCTCGAAGTATGCTTCACGACTGAGTAGGAAACGCCTCGAGACCTTCAGGGGTCGAGGGCTGCCAAGCCAGGAACTCTCCTACGCCCCCAGGCTAAGGTACTCCCACTTGCTCCCCGCCCCTCGAGGGACTCAAGCGCGCGTCCAACGCTCACGTCAAGAAGCAGAACAGTCAGGCCAGTGGAAGTAAGAGCGGCTCGAGAAATAAAAGCGACTAAGAAGCATCCAGATGCATTTTAGTTCATCTCTAGTCCCGATTCGTAACTATAAGACTTGGCTCGCAGCCACCATCATCACCAGGCTCAAGCAGGAGAACGTCATCCTCGAACTTCTACGCCGCCCACACCCCGAGCGCCTCGGCGAACGCCGTCGCCTCTTCTCTCGACGTCAAGTGATCCCGCCACGGATCCTCCGTGGCCTGTTGTCCGATGACAGCTCGAACCACTCCTCCATCGTCGCCGGTATGGACGTGATGAAGTTGCTCCCCTGCTCCACCTCGATGCCGAGGTGGCAGGAGAGCGCGCCGAGATCGCTCGTCCTGAATCGAGCTGCCATCTCGCGCTCGAACGCGGCGATGTCCACCGCCCGCGCCCCCGTGTCGTCGTACACCACGATGATGTCCGGTTCCTTCCCTCGTCGTCGGGTGTACATGGCATGCTCCTTCAGCATCGCCTTCCGCCACTCTGCGTCGCGCTCCGTGACCGCGAACGTGGCCAGCTTCTCCGCCGGAGCTTCTCGAGGCTGGGTCGTTCGCAGCGGAGTATCTCCGTAATCGAGGCCCCCTCGATAGCTTGCTTGCACGGTCGAGTTGCTTGCCTGCACTACCACGTGACTCCGCACGGTCGAGCTGCTTGCTTGCTGCCGCCTTGCACGAAGCTACGATCCTTGCAATGAGACTTATATATACGTGAATATGTAGGCATGCCGCATACATGTGTACGTATATATGATGCCTTACACTTGCATCTTGCTGCTTGCTAGCTAGCCTTTGTTGCTACCTCGCCATCTCCATATATATATGCAAGCAGGTATACGTGATTTCAAGGCCCTCAGACGGAGTCGAGACCCATGCGGGTCGAGCTGCCATGCGTGTACGTGTTCGAGGCCTATACAAACACGCTCGAGGCCATACGCATTCGAGAGGCCGTTCGCCCGTACATGCTCGAGGCCGCATGGTCTGCATGCATATACCGAAATACGCATGCATGTCCGGTCCTCGACCACAAGCAGTGCTTGTCAACAACTTACGTGCATTGTTTGCGGTTACGTTGAGGCCGGTGCCAATACATCGTCGTCTATATGTCACACATATAGAGGCATCCGAGCACAGTACACATGCAATGACTAATTGCAAAAAGGCGATGGCGCTCCTGTCGGATCAGCATCGATCGGTCCTCCACGCTCGAGGCCGCTCGACCGTACAATCTCGAGGCCGCTCGAGCCTCCACACTCGAGGCGCGCCGCCCGAGCCTCCATGCTCGAAATCGCCCGCCCGTCGTGCAGACGGGTTCGAGACTCCTAGTGCGGGGTTGGGACCCCCACGACCCGCGATCGAGGCGCTGAACGCGTCCTAACGAACGTCAAGACCACTCCTTCCTTGTGCCCGAACCGAGCCCACGTGCATCGGTCGCCACCGGTTGCTCCGGTTCACACACCGTGGCTTCCCCGATCGTGGCTGAAACTCCGCGATCCTCGATCGCGCTCCCGGTTCCTCACGGCCTCCCGGCCCTTTAAGCCGCGTCGTCCTTCGGTCGAGGTCCCGCAATCCTCGAGCGCGGGCTCACGAGACTCCGTCACGGTCTCCTGTTGAGGAGGTGTTCCGCGAGACGGAGCTTGGTCGGGAGTGGGTGGCTCGCCCACCTCGGCCGCCGCGGAGTCCTCTGCTTCCCCGCCTCGGCGGTCCCGTGCCGCCTCGTCGGAGGCGACTTCGGGACACCATCACCTGCTCCAGCACATCGACCGCACCAAGACAGACCTGCGAGCGCGGCTCGTCGAGATAGACAGCCTGCGGCGCAGTCCCCTGCTCCGCCCCCGCCTTCTTTGCTTCGCCGATCTCGAGGGCACAAGATTTCGCCCCCATCAACGGCGCTTGCTCGTCGTCGCTATCATCCCGAGCCGAGGCGTAGGGGCGGCGATGGCGGAATGGATCCAGCAGCTACATCAAGCCAATCGGACGGCCCGACGCGACTGACGGATTCCCCAATGGCAAGGTAAAAAACTGCATTTACTGCGCCCTCCAACCACCTCCTCGATTCCCACTGCAGGTACACGCGTCGTGAGCAGACGCCGAACCGCCGTGGGACCGCCACTATCGCGTCGCTCCACTCTCCGCCTAAAAAGGAGCGCCCCAACGGACGGATGCTCCTCAGTAAGTGAAACGACACGACCCATCGAACATGCGCTTCCTTCCGCTATAAGGTAACGCGGGACAGCTGTCCCACCGTACAGTCTCAAGGGAGCGAAGGCTGACCCACGAACGGGTTCGAACAGCCGCCCTTGAGCACTCGAGTCAGGGGCGACCTAGTGGGGAGCCAATACGAGGCCACGCTCGAGAACGAACTCTCGAGGCCCCCATGGACGTATCCAAGGCCAAATACAATGCAACCAAGGGATCCCTCGATGGGAGGTAGTCGAGCCGCCGGCCTTCGTCGAACGAGGCCGTACCGGTCGCTATGTATGGTGCTTCAATGAGGGTGCTTCCGAGCCTCAAAGTCGTCTCCCCTCGAAAGGGAACGAACTCTCACTTGGATTTCCCGTTACTAGCTCACCGAAGACGTCGAGGCTCGTCCAATCGCGGATAGCACGACGCTCTTCACCCCACGGTCCGAGCGCAAGGGCTCGTGGGAAGAACGTAATGAAGTAGCAAAGCACCAGCCACGCGAGGCTCGGGGCTCGACTACACACGGCACCCCTCGACGAAAGAGGATCGAAAACGATCAAAGACCGGAGGCTCAAAGCCAACCCTCGACGGGCGCTACAACTCCAGTTAAAGCCAATACCCCTCGACAAAATACAAATATAAGCCCCCAGAAGAGTCCTCCACTCCTCTGGGGCCTCGGGGGCTACCCCGCGGGGACGCCGCGCGCCCCCCGAGAGAAAAAGGAACAAACTCCTACACCTCGAAACTGCTCTCACCCATCTAGGTACTTTAACTCCACTTCATGATCCCTTGCATGAATCCTAACATTCAAACAAGGGCTCGGGGCTACCTCGGGTACCTAGATTATGGGGCCTCTAAACCTTGGGGGTTAGAGATGATTAGAATTATCATTGTCTTCCCCTAGCCTCTTACCTAAAGAAAACAGACAACCGTACGCCGCAGACGTTCGGCCCTCGATGGGATCGGAGCCGGCCCTCGGCGCCGGACCTCGAGCGATCCGGGGTCGAGCCCGCTCGCGTGATCAAAGCCCGTGGCCTCGTGGTCGCGTGGCCCCGCACGGCCGAGCTGTTTGCTTGCACGAAGCTGCGATGCTTGCGATGACTTATATATATACGTATATATGTAGACATGTCGTATATATGTAGGCATGTCGCATGCACACGTACGTATATGTGGTGTCTCGCACTTGCGTCTTGCATCTTTCTAGATAGCTTTTGTTACTACTTTGCCATCTCCTTGTATATATAATACATATATATGCAAGCACGTATACGTGACTCCGAGGCCCACGACGGAGTCGAGACCCGTACGCTCGAGCTTTGCCGCACGCCTTCGAGGCCCCGACTCGGGCTCGAGACCGTGACCCTCGAGCTCGAGCGGATCGGCCACCATCCACAAGATCCCTCGAAAGGGAATTACGTAAACCCTCGATCGAATGGGGTGCCTCGAGCGGACCGGTCACCCCTCAAAAAATCTCCCGACATCCGTACATGAGCATTTAATCCCTCCAACCACTTCCCGCCTAACTCCATGGCTACGAACAGACACGTGAGCAAGGTACCAATCCCATCGCTTTACCGCCCATACCCCCGCAATCCAAGATGCTCGGTGGCACTATTACACCGTGGCCGAGCACCGTGTCCCGTACAACACCCCCTCGAGACGCAATAGTCAACTCCCAAGTCCGCATTTCCCGTGGCTCGGTCCCATCACCAAGGACGTCTACTCCTCGAAGGCATCCCTCGGCAGTCATTTATTGCATGGGAAATGATGGTAGCCGGGTAGCGCGCGTCGCCCCGCAGTGACCCGTCTCTCCCACCTCGACGACCGTACGCAGGATTCCGGGAGAAGGACGGACGGGCCATCATCGCCCACGCCGCTGTGCTCGGACCGGACAAAAGCAGGCCTCTACAGTCTTGACGACGCAACCCACGCCCATACCTCAACGTCATCATTACCTCTGCCTTATCTACTGTGTACACCCGGGCCTCCCTTTGGCCTATAAAAAGGGACGCCAGGGCTTAGTGCAGGGGACGGCACAACACATCGACTCACACACACTCGCTCTCACAAACGCTCAAGTCTCTACGACTCGCTTGTATCCACCCCTGTACAAGCACCCCGGTGCAAGATAATACAAAACTCTCCCCTCTGCTGGACGTAGGGCACTCTTTGCCTGAACCAGGATAAACGATTGTGTCCATCTTGCATCACCATCCGGATTAGGGAGCACGCATAGAAATTTACTCGTTGGTGTAATACCCCCCGGGGTACGAAACACCGACATATAGTCTAAGATCATAATAAATACCCTTGAGAAAAAGACATTGCTTATCAGCATCCTCCCTCACCTCATTGGGAGCATAACGAGACAACTCGACAAACTTGTCATGATATTCACTAGCAGTCATAGAGCCCATCCTGAGAGATCTAAACTCCTCCTGCTTGACTTCTACTAAGCCATCTAGAATGTGGTGTGCTTTGAAGTCCTTCACAAACTCTTGCTAGGTGATTGCAGGAGCATTATTAGGACGTGAAGACTGATAAGATTCCCACCAAGTTTGAGCTGCTCCATGTAGCTGCCCGAAGCATACAACACCTTCGTTGATCATCACACCGAGCAATATTGAGTTGTTTCTCAACAACACGTAACCGACCATCACCTCCAATGGATTAGTAGCATGAGAGAATGTCGGGGGATGTCCCATCATAAATTCACTACGCTTGTTAATAGGTGGTGCTTGTTGCTGGTTGTGCACCACATGTTGGACAAGAGTCTGTAACAATTGAGTCTGTGTCGTCAAGGCTTGCTCTATAGTTGAAGGATTTATTGCTGGTGGTGGATTAGAATTGGTAACATTCCTTCTTGCACCTTGTGAAGCACTTCTCCCAGTAGTAACCATCTGTTTTGAACATGAATGAATTAGGATTCAATCATTCTTAGCATTCCCAGATGCAACTTCATGAGATGACAAGATGAGACCCATGAGTAAGAGAAAACCCATTTGCAGAGATAACTAAATTCTTTATCTTGGCTACCCCTCTTAAGAAAATATCAACTAAGGGGACAAAAGGGTATCTTAAGCCTTCATCTGAGTGACATTACTATCATAATGAGCTTCTGGTATCCAACAAAAACTCATGTGCCAAAGCCACAACAAGTAATCTAAAATTTCTCGCGAGCAGAAATACAGCAGTGCAGTAAAATGACCATAACTCCAGATCTCTTTATCCAATGATGTTGTTCTCTACACCGTTTGAAAGCTTATGAAATCCTCTACAAATTTCTTATAGAACCCTTTGCCAGATTATGCAATTAAGTTGGTCGAAAACAACTCTCAACAGAAACTACTCCAAATTTCTGACAGCACAGATACAACGTCTTGTGATTTTCATTACTCACAAACCAAAGTAGCTGTGATGGTGATTCTTGCACTCCGTGAAAGTTGCTGAAGTCTACTATTTTCTCAAGATTTTTGGTTGCATGAGGACAGAGGAAGAATCCAAAGAATACAGATTGCTCCAGGGGGATAGGATATAGAAAACAGGAGGAAACCAAAACCCCAACTACTATTCACTAATCCTTATACCTTAGGCCTATGAACTAAATGAAATTGTGGAAAAGACCACAAGATCATTGCACATATTACAAAGATCCGAAACATGCATGAGCATAAAGACAACTCAACAAAGCACTAAAGGATCACCACTCACACAATGACTCAACTTACGAAACTATCGTTTCTCTTCATGTTAAGGGCAAAGATACTAAACCTCTTCTTCCGATGATGCAAGAAGGTGGTAAGATAAGATTCTAAAAGCATATCAAATCAAGGAGTAGATGAGAACAAAGACTTGAAAATAAGCATCAAGGAGGAGATAAATATCAAGGATAGGAATACAATAGAGAAGAAAATATCAAGGTATGTAGAACAAGGTTGTTCTACCAATTCCAAAACACTAAATCGACCAGTTTCTAACTAGGCTTGCATCCTACATCAAGATTGAGCCGATACCACTTGTAATACCCGGTTTTAAGAACAAAATCGATATACACCATATGTGAGTCCTAGGAGTCAATTCCCACATATAGCTACAAGTCAAGGGTAGTATCAGTAAACAATGCTTAATAATTAACGTAAAGTAATAGAGAAATATACCCTTGGGTAGCAATCAGTGGAAAGACAACTCCGATCTTCATATAAGGACTCCACTCCACTGGATCCAACTGACTGGTTGATCACAAGCCTAAACTTCTCCTGAGGTGTGGGGGAATCATAAGAGTGAGTCCATGTCGAACTCCGCAAGTATAGCAACAAGGTAGTATAGATCCCAACTCATGATCAAATGTAACATAAATAATGTAGAGCATAAAACGGTAAGCAATGAGCATGTTAACAATCAAAAGTCATCATCTTAATGTAAGGATTCAAGGCCGCTCATGTCCTTGAGCAAGGCTAGTATACCAGTTTAATAAACTCTGCGCAAAGGTGTACACTTTCCCTATGAGTCGTGATTTACCCTTTCGTCCGAGGTGATCAGCCTCTTAGCCCACTACCAAGGAAGGCCGACAGGGTTCACTATGAAGCCTTTCAAAGGTTCGTCTAACAAGTTAGGGTCGCTATGGTTTCCTCAATAAAAGCATGAACCCTACCCGGGATCATACAAGGCAGAGCCCCTCTTGCGCCCTTTCGGGTAACCACTAACAAGCTAGAAAAGGTCCTCATACTGAGCTAAAGCCAGAGCCATATAGCGCCCATAGTTGTACAGTAAATCCCGGAGGTTCTCTTACAGATAAATCCTCAAGTTGCTAAAAAGTTATTTTTATCATTTGTTGCTTAAACATTAATCAAGTCACAAGATCATGATCACGAAATAAAACCCAAGCTATACTTGCCTTGATCTTAGATCCTTCTTCAAATCCCAAATCTTTGTAGAACTCGCTTCTTGATCTTCACTTCGTCTTGATTGCCAATGTAAGCTCACCGACTGGACACGATCATAGAACCCCACTCAAACAATCTATGCAATCATACACGAAGCAAACGATAGGACTAAATTAGAATAGTACACCAATCATAGTAAAACAGTTTGAAAAGCTTTTAAAACTAATCTATACGTCACTACGATCACACAGACGTAAAGATCATCGAAATCGGAGCTATAACGAGGAAGTTATGAATTTTACAAGATTTTCCTATACACTAATAATGCATCAAATATGACCTTGAAATCTAAAACCTGCAAACTGAACTAGACAATAGCACTACTGCGTAGCTTACGAAATTACGAATCCAACGCAATTTGAATGGACCAAAACGGAGTTAAACGGAGATTTTATGAGTAAAACAAGATGGAAGGTATATATGTATTTTCTTTGTAGTTCAGGAATTATTTTTGTGAAGGAAATCGGCAACAAAACATGATGTGATGTCATCAAGCAAGGATTGATGTCAGCAAAGCAAGCATGGCACTCGGTAGCTTGTGCATTGTCGGCTTGGGGTCATGGTGCTATGTTTGCTTCAAGGTTTATATGTGGGTCACTAGTTAAATAGCTTGGAAATTAAAACCGATATCGATGAGCTCTCAAAAGACGTATGAGATGAACTGATATAAGAAGATAACTTGCATCCATCTGGAAGACACCGAAACAAATTTTGAATAAAGAAATAGCTGATGTGCATGATTAAGTGTAGATGAGGCACGTGGACATATATATGACACATGCAAAAGGACCATACTCCAAGTAGTCAACTAGACAAGGCATGAGGTGTATTTAGCGGGAGAGGAAGAAAAACATGGGATGCTCGGCTCAGGATGATTGTAGGCATAAACATATTATCATGGTATTTCTAGATTTATTATTGTAAAGAAAAACGGCCATAGAACAAGGGTGATGTCATCCTGATGTGATCATAGTGTCAGCAAGCTAAAAAGCTAAAGCTAACAAGCATCGAGCATGACATACCACCTATGCTGGACACAACGTGGTGTGGCTATATATGGCTATATATGAATGATTGGATATATATATGTATTCGAAGTATAATCAGATTTGTTTTTTGAATAAAAACGGCAAGAAAACAAGGGCATGTCATCATATGATGTCAGCAAGCTAAGACTGATCAGCAAGCTAGGAATCGCAGCAGCTAGCACCAGAGCATGCACGATGCATGGCCACGGCCGGCAATGAGGCTTCACTGGAGATAGCAGATGGCTGGGACAACATCGAGCTCACCTTGGATACAAACGAGACAAATATGGTGCTGGGCAGCCGGGATCAACGGGACGGCAGCAGCCTCCTGCAAACGGCCGGCGGCAACAACGACGTGAGCAAACCGGAGAGCAAGAGAGGAAGGAAAATGCAGCAAGATCATGTACGCTATACCACGCGGAGACGCTCGGCGGCTAGCTGATCTCGGCGTGATGCAAAACGGCGACGCAGCAACTCGGGCGGCGGTGCTGGCTTGCAACTAGGGCATGGCTGCAGTTTGCGTGTGTACAGTTTTGATCAATCCGATTAGAGTTTTCAAGGAAGATACAATGGAACAGATGGACTTGTATTTGTAGACGCGTATGGATGAGTCCTTGCTGTGCACGATAGAGCATTGGTTGATAAGGAAAGAAAACAACTCAGAGCATCTCCAAGGGTTTTGCAATTTTGGCTTTGTATTTGAGGAAGTTTGCAAAGTCACAAATAAAAATAGAAAGAATAAAAGGGAGTGATTTCCAACCGTTTTGCATTTTTGCAATGTCTCGAAATTTTTTCCCGGAAATATTGCTCTATTGGCGCGAGATTCATTTCGTCTCCGTCATTTTTTTCCCGCGAGAGTTTCCGTCGCCGCCAAAACTACTCGCCTGCTCGCGGTTTTTCTTCACCAATCGTGGACGCGTGCATCCGTCGTCGTGCCGTCGTGGGACGACCGTGAAGGTCCAGCTCGCGTGCGTCGTCGCGCGGTCGTGGGAAGACCGTGAAGGTCCAGGTCCTGCTCGCGTGCGTCGTCGTCAGTCTGTGCTTGCGTACGTACGTGCGTCGATGGCAGGGTCGCGCGCCGAGAAGATCGAGGAAGAGATTTCGCGCGCCGAGGGGAGGGGTTCCGCGCGCCGGGAGTCCGACGTGGACCGACGAAAAAGTCACGAGAGTCAGCGCGGAGGAGGTTTGCATATATGCAAAGGCTCAACCTCTATTTGTAAAGTTTACCAAATTGCAAATCTCATTTGCAAAACCATTGGAGGGGTATTTTCTACTCGTTTTTGCAAATATGTCAATGCAAAGTCTATTTGCAAAGTCCTTGGAGATGCTCTTAAAAGGAAAACCAGCGTACGGTTGAGAGAGAGAGAAAAAGATTTGTTCTATGAGAAGGTATATAAGCAACGGTGGGTTATTAAGATGAAAAAAAAATATATATATAGCTGATCGCTTCAAGGATTATTATGCCATCAAAAGAAAAAGATAAAGAAATGATTGCAAAATAACAGAACATATAGGAGATGGAGAGGAAGGCTGGGTCTTCAGCCAAAACGACAATGGAGAGGATTTTTCTATTTTTTTATTTCAAAACCTTTTCAAAATCATTTGAAATCATTTTATTCTTTATCAAAATCACTCATCCAAATAAATCAAATGCAAAGGCATGTATGCTCAAGCATGTTTCTAATTCCTATGTCAATTTTTAATTTAATAAAAAATATTATTTTTCTATGTTTCATGAGCACCAAAAATTCATAATAAATCATTTTAACCCTATTTTTCAAAAGTGCGAATTTTGGGGTGTTACACTCGTCCCGAGCAAACAATCAAGACTTGGTTCGATTGGATCGGTATTATCACTAAGTTAACATCTCAATAGTACTAAGTGTACAACAAAGAACTTCTCCTTGAATGGAAAAATTAGCCAAGCTAACACACCAATGTTACTTTAGAACTCATGGGGCTTATGGCATTAACTTAGTCTTGGGATGTTGGAAGATAGAACAGCTTTGACTAGAGCATCTACTTTTCTCATTCTTTTAGCAAGTTTCATGCCGAGGTTTTGCTAAGTTTTTCAAAAGGAGTCTTAATGTTCCTCATATGGTTTCTCTCAAGTCACTCAAGTGGTGTATGAATCCTCACCAAGGCACATCAAGTGTTTGCCTTTTCCAAAACATCCTACCTCTAAAAAGGCTTTATGTGGAGCTCAAAGTAGGTATGGCAAGGAATAGCGTACTCACAATGCATATGTTGTCAAGAAACTTGGACCTAAGAAGAGAAGTGTCATACCCCCAGATCAAGATGTGGAAATGGAATGAATGGCATAATGGAATGTGATGGATGGTAAGTAATGGAGGGATTGTATGGTGGATGAGGTTGCTCCTTTATTTGATTCTATCTCTCTTTCTACTTTCTATTGAGACAAGGCTAGCTCCCTCTCTTTTTTTTGAAATGATAAGAATCTGTCTATGGAGTAGATGACTAGCCTTTTTGGGACGTGTCTCACCTAACAATTGATAACTGAGAGAGAATTTCTAACATTTAGAACATGGAGCAACCCATTTGGTAGAGATAGTGGATATGAAGGTGCGTACTTCCAGTGTAGAAGCAGCACAAGAATAATGGTATGGATGGAGATGCGTACTTCCAGGGTAGAAGTAGCATATGAGTAGTTGCGTACTTCCGGATTAGAAGTAGCATATTTGGTGGTGTGTGTAATCTTGATCTTAGGAGTATAGCAAACCTCTAACACAGGTTCTACAAGACTTAACGAGACTCAATGCAAGTAAGTAGCTTATGTAGAAGGCTTTTGATCATGCAATGTATATATGGCCGTGGTAGGAATTTAACACCATTGAGGAACAATTAAGTTTTTATTCCTTTTAAAATAAATTCTCTGGCAATCATGCGTGCTTAGAACAATAGTATAGAGCTCTTATCTCAACTATCTCGTATCTCACAACAACTTAGACTTTGTTCTAGCACTTGCAACCCACAAAGTTTTCAGGTTCATGATGGTTTAAAAATGCTAAGTGATCCATGCTTAGAGAAATACTAAGTTGTAAACTAGCACTAGTGAAACATTAACTAGCAACTCATCATCATTTCCATGAGAAAGATAGCACACATGAAACATGTGGGAGATGGATAAACCTTTTTGGTATTTTTATTATAATCAAATTTTTATTTTATTTAAAATGCAATAAAGTAAACAAAAGAAAATGCAAGATAGAAGACATACCTTGGATAAACTTACCTTAGTGGGGGAGAGGATCTCCCCCAAGCTTGGCTTTTGCTCATCTTGTATTGTTGTAGAGGTTGGGTGTTTTGTTGAGCCAAGCTTAGTGTTGTCGATGAGTTTGCCCATGTCCATCTCTTGATGGCGCCTCTCTCTATCCCATGGGTAAGGAGTGCGCACTCTTGGAGTGTGCTATGGACATGGAGGTCTCCACATGGACCTAGAATGTCCATGGAGCTTGCCTCATCGTCTTCTTCTACATCTTCACCTGCAAGATTCTGCTTGTTCCTGCAACACTTTGGCTTCTTGCCTATGCAGTCCAAGAGGGCCAGATCGATGATGATCATGTGTGCAAGGCTGCTTGCTTTGCAGCTCTTCTTGATTCAGCATGAGGCTGCTCTTGGACTCTCTTACTCTCAGCGGAGGTGCACAAGGCACTTATTGGGGAGAGCGACTTCTTCACTTAGCTGCATAAGGTGAGACAACACAAGGACACACTAGGGAAACAAAGATTAACGTTAGCATTAGTCCTCCCAAGTGTTAGTGGTCTTTGCAGGGCATAGTCACTTCCACAACAGGGTGTGCTAGTGGGTAGTGACACACCACAGCCTGCTCTTGAGCAAGACAAACTTCTATTGCTACTAGAAGAAATGCTCATAATGCAAAGGTGTTTATAGGGGAAAGAGAGCAAGTGAGCAAGGGATCTGGTGGCCAACTTTATGGGTCAGTCGACCTAGACCCTTGGAAATTTTACAGTGTGGATCTAGCAGCAAGATGGTGGATGGCTGTGTGATAGAGTGAAGGTGCTGGGTGGCCATAGCACAGGTCGGCCGACCCAAGCTCCTCGAAAAGCAGCACCACCATGAGCATTGGTAGGATGAGTAGATCAAAAACCATATGCTGGCTGCCTACCGCCAGGGTCGACCGATGCAGGATTCTCCTCCCCTTGCTTTGTGCCAAAGTGTGAAGTGAGTGGAGGTCACTCTATGTTGGGTGCACTCCCAACATGTCTCTCTCTTTCTTTTTTCTCTTTGGGAGCATGCTCATGGCATCACCCTTCTTGAAGTGAGTGAGGGATAAGAAAGAAGGCAAAGGCAAGCTTCTGCTTATCCTAAGCTTAGAGAGAGAAGAGAAGGCAATGTGAGCTCAAGATTATACTGAGTGTGAATTTGGGCTCACACTGCAAGGGTGTTCACAGGGGGAGAAGGGCAAATGGTGGAGTCCCAAAGCTAGGGTCGGCCGATCTCCCCTAAGCATAATTGAATGTTCTATTGAACTATGAGCAGGGAATCCTGATGAATCCATGAAAACATCTCTGAATTGGCACAAAGTGGGGGTCGATGTTGATTACGGCTAACTGGCAGTCTACCACGGGATGCCCCACGGTAGTAGAGTCTCGGCAAGGGCTTCGTTAAGATCCGCGATCTAGATGTGAGGAGCAAGACAGACAACCAAGACAAGGGTTTATCCAGGTTCGGGCCACTCGGAAGCGTAATACCCTACGTCCTACTTCTCGGTTGATGCTGTATTATCGAGTATCTGAGTACAAGGAGGTCTAAGCTCTCTAGATCTAGGATGTTAGAGAACAGATCCTATCAGATGAATAGTTGCATTCTAGGGGGTCCTTGGCCACTTTATATAGTCGAGCAGCCAAGCTTACATATATAGAGGTCGGTTACATTATGTCATGTCCTAGATGGACCCAAGCTATTCTAACCGACTAAGTCTACTTGCAGGCCAAGTATCCTTGTGCGCGATCCACCTCCTGGTCGGTTGCGGACCACGGCTTCGTCTTGTTATCCAGCCCGTCAGCCTGGTCGGCAATGGGCCGGACTTCATGTGGTCTGGGCCATCTTTCCGAGCAGCCCTGAGACTGTCTATGCAGGTATATGGGGTTTATATCCCCACAGCTAGTCCCCGAGCACCATGTATCTTGAAGGAGTCACCGTCTTGACCTGTGCCGAGCAGTGTTGATGCGGGCCACATAATGCTGACCAGTAGGAATACTGACCACATAGCGCTGAGCAGTGAAGTTGCTGACCACATGATGCAGAGCACCTTCATCCGAGCAGTCTGCATCCTGACCACTGATTTTGTCAAGGCAGTTGATCTGTCGAAAGATGCATGATGCTCAAAAGAAAAAGAAAATTTCTTTTCACGTCCTGAGACGTGGGCCCACGTTGACACATGACAGCAATGTCATTAGATATGTTCAACATGAACCAGCCATAAGAGTATCATCCAGAAATTAAGGACAAATAGGCCCTAAGTCACCGCAAGATGACGTGGGCCCACGTAGTCCCCAAGTTCGATGGAAGATAGTATATGTTATATTGAACTTTTAAGAAAAAATCCAACAAAACATAAATAATGAAAACAAATTCTGAACCTACGGCCTTCTGCTTAGGAAACAGATTAGAAAATGCTCCATTGAATCATGGAAAAGGACAACCTGGGATCTAGTATACGGTCCCCAGGTGGAGGAAATGCGGCCCACCACCGTTGTGTAATAATTCGAGCAAATGGGCCGATTAAAATATCCAGCACGAGGATAAAATAACCATCGGCTGCACGTGCGAAAAATGAGTGTACGGCCCAATTTTCCGCAGCCCACTAGGGTTAAAGGGCGCATTCACACGAGTCAGAGGGGGTCCAACCCAAGAAGTCAAGGAGACGTCATCCGAATGGTATAAATAGCAGGCGCCGTCAAGGGAAGACGGTTCCGCGTCTCATTCATTCCAACTGCAGCAACCTCCCACTCGCTCGA
Organism: Themeda triandra; assembly: GCA_018135685.1. Lineage (NCBI taxonomy): Eukaryota > Viridiplantae > Streptophyta > Magnoliopsida > Poales > Poaceae > Themeda > Themeda triandra. Next base: position 33,318 of record JAENPR010002227.1, on the reverse strand, counting down.
GCGCTCCGCCCTCCGCCGTCGCGCAAGAGAGCAAACCGCCGCCGCTCAATCCGTCGCCGCGCAAACCACCTCTGCACCAAGTGCTGCTAGCAGCAGCTGCCAAGAGTGCCGCTGCAGATCCGTCGTCGCCGCGCGCCCTATCCCACCAGATCTAGGGTTAGCGTCGCCACCGCAATCCACCAAACCACCGTTCGGAAAGGCAATGGTGAAGAAGGCGACCAAGAAGGGGGTGAAGGGGGCGAAGGGGGCGGAGATGCCGGCTCGTGGCCCGCAGTGGGTGTAGTCCACATCCACGCGGGAGTCGCTTCAAGCCCTCGCCGCCGAGGGTTTTCTCCCGCCGGTGGAGATGGGCATCTGGAGGGAGCCGCGGGGCGAAGATGAACCTCGCCCAAACACTGGTGAGTTCGTTGTGTTTGAGGATTTTGTGCTTCATGGATTGGGGCAACCAGTGAATGGATTCCTTCGGGATCTATGCATATGGTGGGGGATATCCATATGCAATCTGGACCCCAACTCCATCTTGATGATTGCAATTTTTATCGCGTTTTGCGAAATGTTCCTGGGCATCCCCCCATTTTAATTTGTTCCACCACTTCTTCATTCTCCGGAAGAAGGGGGTTGAGACTGGGGGGTCCCAGGTCGCCGGGGGGCTGCTACATCCGGCTCTGGGATGGGCTAGCTGCCTCCTGGTTAGGTAGTAAATTTGGGTCCGCCTCCAAGGGATGGAATAGGCGCTGGTTCTACATGAGCCAGGATGTGGTTGGGAGGCGAGTGCCCTGCGACGTCAACCAGATCTCGAAGGCCAATTCACGGTGGTCGGAGGCGCCCAATGATATGGGGCAGGTGAAGGACCTCCTGAAGCTGATTGATAATAAATCAGTAAACGGAGCACTGGTGGTGGCGCTATGGTTGGCCCAGAAAGTGCAGCCATGCAAGGAACGAGCAAACCTGCTGTACTTGTACAGCGGAGTAACGGATCCTGCTCGGGACATAGCCGACAAGGCCTCCCATGAATGGGTGCACCAGAAGTTGGCTGTCCTGTTCGAGAAGTACAAGGAGAGCACTGCTTTTCCTGAGCACCGAGCACTGCCATTCAAGCTTAGTCACCCACCACCAGAGGTAAATTGCATGCTATGTTCAGTTTTATAAACCGTTTGATTGCACAATGAATCTAGCTGTAATGTGCTGACTGTGATACATTTTGTGGTCAGGGTCGTAGCGACCTTTTCTTTTCAGCGGTCCCAGTGGAGCAGTGGCCTGAAGCTGAGGCCCTGCAAGGTCAGCGTCGTCCGCCACGGACCGCCGACCAGGACGAAGTCGAGGACCTCAGTCCTGATGATGATGATGATGACATGGTGGGAGCAACCACCAGGGGGCAGCAACACGCGGCGGGAAAACGGTCGATGCCCGCCGTGACCCCCAAAAAGAAGAAGAAGCCGACCACCCTCGGCACTGGAGGCAAGCTGAACATTGGTGGTGAGGGTGGAGGTGGGGGCGGCAGCAAGAGGGCCGCCCCGGATACTCTTGGGTCCTCCGACTCCGAGGACTACGCAACACTGGCCGATCGCCAGCGTAAACGCCAAGATCGGGTCGGCGGCGATGGTGGCTCGTCAAGGCCGCCACAACCGAGACCCCGCAGGTCGCCAAGGAGGGAACCGCCGACCACCGCCACGCCGGGCCCTACACCCGCCACCCGGGAGGTGCCGGCGTCTGCTGTCGCGCAGGGTGCTGGGCAGTCCCCAGACCCGCGTCACGCACCAACCGGACCAGTCCCGGCGTCAACTGCCGCACAGGGTGCTGGGCAGTCTCCGGACCCGTGGCGCGCACCACCCGGACTAGTCCCCAAGTCTGCCGGTGGGTCTGGGGCCGGAGGGGCCTCAGGCAGTGGTGGAGGTCCTCAATTTCGAGGAGGCTTTCGCCGGTAAGTAAATCTATATAAATATGTTGCTACTTTTGTTTGCTTGAATCACTGAATGATCTTGATATGCATTGGCTGCTTGCAGTCATGCAGGTACAGCCACGGCTCAAAGCTCTACGGGCACGGCGGCGACCCCACCACCAGCTCCTGTGCAAGCGTCAGCAGGCGAAGAGCCTGGGCTTGGGGAGGCGGTCGCCACCAGTGCCGCTACCCAGGCCGAGGAGAGGCCGATGGGCGAGCAGTCGGAGAGGCAGATAATTCCAGCTCCCCGGCCAGAAACTGCCAGCCATCCTCCGCGCCCTGCGCCACAACCAGCTGCTTCGAGTGCGCTGCCGCCACCTGAAGAAGTCGAGGAGATCCCCAGGGAGCCCCGGATGCCTCGCACAGACCTCCCCAAGCAGCGCATCCTTCTCACAAGGAAGGTGGGCGATGACTACACCTCTTATGAAGAGATCCCTGACTCTGTCATGGAGGAAGGTATTCAGGATGCTGTGGAGGTGCTGCTTGACCGGATCAAGGTATGTATAAATCATCATACAATGTATGTACATATAGAATGCACTGTTTAACTTGTTGTGCTCAGTCTCTGCAAACGACCAACACCCAACGTCGCCGGACCATTGAACGGTTCGGGCCGACCTCGGAGGAGTGTGAGACCCTCCGAGAGGAAAAGGCGAACCTAGAAGCTCAGGCTGCCATCTACCAAGCTCGTGAGATTCAGCACGAGGAGGAAATTACTGCGTTGCACCGACAGGTAGAAACCTTGGAGGCAGACAAGCAAGGTGAGTTGCAGACCACTCCAATTTTTGGTGGAGGTGTTGCCAAGCACTCATGTGGTTGTGGTTTTACAGAGCTGGGCCACCAAAATGCAGCATTTACCCAGGAGAATGCTGCTCTTTTAGAGCAAGCTGATGCTGCGAGGAAGCAGTCAGAAGCGAACAGCGTGCAGATCGCAGAGCTGACCGGTAAGTTTTAGCGGTATAGGAATTTGCTAGTTGTCTGCTGAATACTGGCTGACCAGTATGAGCTAACCACTGTATGTTTGCATCATGTAGAGATGAGGGACCGGCGTATGGCCCAGTTCCAGATGCTGGAGAACGCATGCTCCGCTCTTCAGGGGAAATTGATGCGATGACCGAGCACATTAAGCCAGTGCTAAGGGCCATCTTCCCTAAAGAGGCGCATCCCGCAGACCCGGTGGGTAGTGCTGTGACCGTGGCAGACCAGTGCCGGCGGCTGTGGCCTGCTCTGCAGGACTTCATCACCAGTGCTGGACACTACGCAGTGGTGACAGCCCTAGCCGTGGTCCGCTCACGGTTCCCCATGGTGGATCCTGCCACTGTGGCCCTCGGGATCGCGCCGGAACTGGACGAGGCCACCGCTGAAGAACTCTGAGCCTCCTCTGCTCCTGCTGCTGCTGCCCTGGTTGATGACATGATTCTTATTGAAGATCCTGCAGTGGGAGACGGTGGTCAGTAGGGGCCTCGTTATAAACAATGTATATTTTGCTAAAACATGTTTGTGGTGCCGAGCATGGGGTGCTCAAAACAAATTTCAAGGCCGTTTAAGATGCAGACAAAGTAGGCATGCTTAAGCGGGTGATAAGCATTTTGCCATTTTAATACATATCATATTATGCATATCTTGACGCATAACGTTAATTTTTAAAAAGGTATGTCGACAACTAAGTTTTGTCCCCACTCTCGAAGCGATTAACTCTGTCCAGTGACAAAGGGACGCACTAGTGAACAGCGCGGTACACCAGGATCACTAGGTACGATCCTAAGTACCTTTAGAGAGCAACTGCCGGATCTCTTAGTGACGTATAGCGCGGAGCTGTAGCACGTCGACAGAGGACCGAGGCACAATGCTTTGTCAAATCGTTCTCGGCGAGCGAGATACAAAGTTCAGATGTGACGTATGCAGGGTGCATGCAAATAAGGTTGTGCAATTTTTGAAAAACGGAAATTGCAACTGGGAAAGGAGGAAACACTAAAAGACTTCATTAATAGAGAAATATAACACAAGGGTTAGGTACATATCTTTGAATCTACGGGTAGAAAAGTATAAGCATCTCTATATGCCATGAATTTGGCTCTTCAACACCATCAAGTGTCTCCAACCGGTAGGATGTTGGGCGTGTAACAGCCTTTATCCTAAACGGTCCTTCCCACCTTGGTGAGAGTTTGTGAAGGCCATCTGTCTTCTGTATCCGACGGAGCACCAAATCGTCGACCACGAACAATCGACCTCGGACGTTGCAGTTATAGTAACGACGTACCGCAGCTAAGTACTTGTCGGTCCGAGCACACGAATTCAGTACCTCTTCTTCCTTAGCTATGATGTTGACTTCTCTGGCTGAATCAGAGACTGTCTCGTCGTGGTAAGTTACTCGTGGTGAAACTCCAGTGTTGCGGCTAGGCTGGGTGCGAAGTCCCCAGACCACGGCAGACAATTCATTGAGCCATCGACCAGGTTTTAACTCCCTGTTAACCTGGAAGACTCATTTCTTGAGCGCGTCGAGGATCATCCTGTTGGCACGTTCCACTTGACCGTTGGCTCTTGGGTGAGCGATGGATACGTACTTGACTTTGATGCAACTGTCGTCACAAAAGTTGAAGAACGCATCGCTGGTAAATTGCGACCCAAGATCGGTGATTATGGTGTTCGGCACACCAAACCTGTGGATGACCTCATCAAGGAATTGCACCGCTTCTCGACCGTGGCTTGTTTGATCGCCTTGTACTCGATCATTTTGGAAAACTTATCGATGAGCACATAGGCGATGTATAACCACCGGGTGCCTTTTTGAAAGGACCAATCATATCAAGTCCCCAGCATGAGAAGGGCGAAGCGACTGGAATAGTTTGCAAGTCATGTGCTGGGACATGGATCTGTTTGGCAAACATCTAGCAATTTACACATCGCCGTACATAATCTTCTGCGTCAGTGACGGCTGTAGGCGAGTAGAAACCTGCTCGATAAGCTTTTCCAACCATCGTCCAGGATGATGCATGGTTACCGCAAGTGCCAGCGTGGATGGCATTTAGGAGCTCTATGCCTTCTTTCTGCGTGATGCATTTTTGATAAATGATGGACTTGGGTCCCTTGCGCATCAACTCGCCATTGACTATCGCATAAGCCTTGGCTCTGCGGTCCAGTTGCTGGGCTGCAATCTTGTCCTCTGGAACAAGGTGGTCATTTAGGTATTTGATAAAGGGCTCTCTCCAGTCTAGCTGGGATGGCACCGCCTGCTCGGCTGGCTTTGTACCTTCATCATTTTCCTGCTGGCTGAGGGGACCTCCCTCCTCCTCGAGATCGCTGTTACTGAGCAGTGCGGCCAAGTAGTTGGCCACGGGGTCGGGCTCGGGAGCCTGACCAGCCTGATCGGGATCGAAGGCTTTATGAGATCTTGGACAAAGACACCAGGGGGTGCCTCGGCACGGGTCGACCCAAACTTTGACAGCTCATCAGCGCCCACGTTCTTTGCCCGAGGTACGTGGACGAACTCCAGACCATAGAACTTGTTCTCCAGCTTGTGTATTTCTGCGACGTAAGCATCCATCTTTTCGTGGACTATGTCCCACTCCTTGTTGACCTGGTTGATGACCAAGGCAGAGTCTCCATATACCAGGAGCCGCTTGATGCCTAGCTCGACTGCGATATGGAGGCCGTGCAGAGCAGCTTCATATTCTGCTATGTTGTTGGATGCCCTGAAGTGAATACGTAGAACGTATCTGATTGTGTCCTTGGACGGAGAAATAAAGTATACTCCAGCCCCAGTGCCGTCGATATTCAATGAGCCATCGAAGTACATTTGCAGTACTCGGCAGTCGAGTCCGCTAAGGGTAAGCTGATGTCCGACCACTCCACGATGAAATCAGGCAAGGCCTGTGACTTCACGGTTCATCGACTGCGAAACTATATTGTGAACTCCAACAATTCCAGTGCGTATTTCATGATGCGTCCACTGGCGTCCCTGTTGCGGAGGATATCGCCTAGTGGTATGTCGGAAACCACGGTGATCTTGAATGCTTGGAAGTAGTGGAAGAGCTTACGCTTGGTGATCAGCAACGCGTACAGAAGTTTCTGTACTTGGTTGTACCGCTGCTTTGATTCGGTAAGCACTTCGCTGATGTAGTAAATAGGGCACTGGACTCCGTAGACGTGTCCCTCTTCTTCTCGCTCGACTACTAGCACAGTGCTGACCACGTTGGTCGTAGCAGCTATGTATAGGAGCAGCTCCTCGTCCGGCTTTGGAACTGTTAGGAGTGAAGGGGATGCGAGGTATGCTTTAAGCTGTTTGAAAGCTTGATCAGCCTCTTTTGTCCACTCGAACTTGTCCTTCGCCTTTAGTAATTTGAAGAAGGGGAGGCCTTTTTCGCCCATGCGAGAGATGTATCTGCTCAGCGCGGCCATGCACCCTGTGAGTTTTTGAATGTCTTTGATGCACCGGGGTGGTCGTATATTTAAGACGTCAGCAACCTTCTTGGGATTTGGCTTGATGCCCTCCTGGCTGACCAGATGGCCGAGCAGGATCCCGGAGGGGACGCCAAAAACACACTTGTTAGGGTTAAGTTTCCATTGGAACTCATTGAGTTTGTCGAAGGTGCGTTGAAGATTTGCGATCAAGGTATCTGCTTGCCTTGATTTTATCACCACATCGTCTACATAAGCCTCGACAAGATCGTTAGCAATTTCTTGCTCAAGGCAGGACTAGATAGCCCGTTGGTAGGTAGCCCTGGCGTTTTTGAGGCCGAATGCCATGGTTGTGTAACAAAAAGCACCGAAGGGCGTGATAAAGGTGGTTTTATCTTGATCCTCCTTTTTAAGGGCTATTTGATGATAGCCGGAGTAGCAATCAAGAAACGAGAGCAACTCGCAACCCGCAAAGGAATCTACAACCTCATCGATGTGAGGAGATTAAAAGCCTCGCTTGGGGCAAAAGTGTTTGTTGAGATCTCGTATAATCAACGCACATCCTCCATTCTTTATTCTTCTTTTGAACAAGAACCGGATTGGCCAACCAGTCCGGGTGATACACTTCTCTAATAAAGCCTGCTGCTAAGAGCTTAGCTACTTCTACCCTAATTATTTCCTTGCGGTCGCGGGCGAACCGGTGCATCTTCTGCTTGACTGGCTTAGCAGTCGTTTTGACGTCGAGGTAGTGCTCGGCCTTTTCCCTGGGAACACCAGGCATGTCGGAGGTTTTCCATGCGAACACGCTGATGTTATCCCGAAGGAATTGGACGAGCGCATCTTCCTATTTGGGAGGAAGATCGGCCCCAATCGTCGCGACCATGGACAAGTCATCATTGGAAAGCCGGGCTTTCTTATGCTTCTTGACCTTGTTGGATGGGCGTCGACCAGACCCAACAGGTACTTCAAGCTCTGCTGGTGGTATGTCGGCGACATCCAAACTGGTGTGCTCCAGGGCGTGTGATAGGTCTTGGAATTCTGCAGCAGCATAGGCCTGGGTTTCGCATTCTCAGGCCATGAACATGTTGCCACGCAGAGAGAGGGTTCCCTGCTCGGTAGGCATCTTCAAGACTAGGTAGCCATAGTGAGGAACCGCCATGAATTTGGCGATACCTGGTCGGCCAAGGATAGCATGGTAGATCCCCTCGAAATCGGCCACTGTTGGTATTTCTTAACGCAAACAGAAATAATCCGCAAGCGCACGGAATTACCGTTGTAGCATTTCACCCGAAAGTATTCAGGGTATCGTATTTTCCACAGGGAACGGAGATACTTCTTCTAGCTAATTCGTCCAAGGACAACACAAGGATAGCTGATGAGGGTAGAGAAGGATTCCTATGGCTTTGGGTCTAAGGATAGCTAAACTCTGCCTTTACTTGCTCACTTCGGGCACCGGATAACACTTGGTCTGCCAAGCGTTGCCGGCCTACGGCTCTACGTCGAACCCGAACGTGGGGGATTACGAGGGACGGACAGGGCTGTCACCACCTGCCGCCTACCACCTCAACCGTGGGGAACGAGGCAAACGAAGGTAGCCTCCAACCTAGACACCACGTCTAAGTTATTGCTACTACTCTAGTGTGCTAGCAAGGCTTACCCGTCCCCGGGGTCCTTCTACTAGAGTATTCGCCACAAGGACGGACGACGATCCAAAACAAAGACTTAATAACCAAGGGAACCACGATCACTTACTATGTACCCCGTAGAGGTACAAGGTGTCCCCCGTAGAGGTACAAGGCAAGCATCTGCCGAGGTACAAGCGGGGGAAGGTCGCCGACAAGCCCGGCACTTCTTCCCCAAACTCTCCCTCACATCTCTTCCTTCTACATTTCTATGTCTAGCTAGGGCCTTAGCCCAATGGAGTGGTGCTCTTCCTTGATGTGGTGTCGAATGAGGTGGGAATGCCCCTTTTTTTATAGGTGGAGAGGAGGGGGCTCTTTGGAAAAGTGCCATCCTCACATGGTAGGTTCAAAACTGACCTCATAGGGCGGTTTCGCACCTTCCATTCATAGAAGCCCCACCGCCATTCGCCTTGGGCCATCGGCATGGGCCACTTGGACGAAGATGGGCCCGGTCGGCGCCCGCGCTGGCGTGCCCGCGCCCGGGGCGCACGCGCCCGGGGTGGCTCAACTGGGGCCCATCTTTCGCAGGCATGTGGGCCTCGTCATCAGCTTTCCGTAGCCTAGTGAATTGCGCAAATCGGAGTCTGGATGAGGGATTTATGGCCAAATTACTACACCCCGCTCCTGTAGCCCATGATGGAGTTGGACTAGGTTTTTGGGCTTCCACCTCTTGGGTCCATGCTTGGCATTTTTAGACTACATTCGAGACCCAAATTATCTGGTAACTGGGCCACCTTCTCGTATCATAGTTTTCTCCACTTCTTGGCCCTTTTTAGGTGTATTTCAGTGTTAACCTGCAAAACAAGTGAAACACCAAAACTTGTGGAAATTGTTAGCATAAAGCCCTATTCGCAAAGTTATACGTGGATTTTCTGTTCTTATTGGCAGTATAAAAAGTGAGTTAAGGACCGCCAACAAACTCCCCCACACTTAGCCTTTGCTCGTCCTCGAGTAAAGTTTTAAGACTAAGATGGGTCATCTCCTTGATGTATAATCTGCATACAAGATATTCCAAGCTTCACCTGCACTTGTGAACTTTGGAGTGTCTACCAAGGTATCTTGGGTAATTGAATAATGGAATAACATGGATTCAAATCCCCTTGCAATAGTTTGCTCAGAAACTTGGATTTTCATGCGATTTTGAAAATGTAAATCATAGCTTTGCTCCTCAAATGACACTCTCAAGTCGCTCAAAGTGTATGATTACCTCACCAAAGGCATTTTGAAATTGCCTTCTTTCATGTCCTACCACTAAAGCTGTGAGTGGAGTTTTGGGCAGGTATGAAAGTGGGCATTGATATGACCATGCCATCCAACAACATGTTACAACCTTCAAGTCAAGCTACATCAACTCAAGTACCACCAACATCAACACCACCCAAGCCTTTGATGGACCGATTACACGAAACCGAGCTAAGAAGCTACAACAAGAGGGCACGCGCTACTTTGTGAAATTCATTTTAATGTTAATGAAAGTTATGTACTACCTAAGTCATGCGTGTTGCTATTGCTTAGGTGCACCAAGGAGGATGACAGGAAGACACCAAGAATGAAGCAGAGAGAGGGATCACGTTCGAGCCAGTCCAAATAAGGACAGAACCATCAAGAAGAATCCATCATATTTTTTGATACACAAAAGCTATGAAGGCTCATGAGAACTCGTTGGAAAGCTTATCGAGTCTAGTTTCGAATGGTTCAAGTGCGGACCAGTTTGAATCTTCCATAATGCCTGCCGACCAGATTTAGTGCAGGCTGGTCAGATAGTCAACAGCCTGCATGAAGCTCAAGTTTTTATAATAAACTGTACCATTCTACAATATTTCGTAGAGCATGCTGCACATGGTGTGAAAGGTCATCAAGTTAACTTTCCAACCCAATAAACCGCATGTCATTTGGAGATTCCAAGATGGAGTTATTGCCAAAACATTGAAGACTGCGCAGAAGTCAAACAGCCACGCGGAAACTCTCCAGAAGGCATCTCGAGGAGGCCCATTCACATAGTCCGTGTTATCTATTTTATTTCGTGTTTCCACCTATCTAGCAGGGCTGTTGCTAGTATAAATACCCCCTAAGACTCATTGCAATCTCAGACTTTTGATAATTGAATATAGAACCTCTTTGTTCAGCTGCGTGCTAACAAATCCAGAGAGAGATCTCTACCCCTTTGCTCTTGTGATTTTCCTTCGCGGGATTGCATCAGCGGCGGCTTCATCCGCTCCCAATTAGTGCTCCTACTCCCTTCAAGGTTCGCCTTGATTGATTGTAGGTTGTGTTGGTTGGTTCCTTGAGAGTGTGGTTGGGCGAATCCTCGATTCAGGTTGCCGGTTAAAGACGGTGGTTGGCTTCGAGTTTTATTCGTCAGGTTGCACTAGTTATCGCTGCTTGCAGCAAGTTATCTGAAGATTGATCCTACGCCGTGAAGATCGGGACATCGTATCGTATCAGGCATACTAGTATCACATATGTTGCTAAGTCAAAAACCGGACCATATGAAGACACAAGTCATGCACCTTGATGAGATGTGCAAGTGTGTGGAATATTTGGTGGTTCCTAATCTTTGTAGTATTTTTTGCTACTCCATGCATCATGATTCTCTCTTTATTGAGGGATGGAATTTTTGGGAGAGCATGGGCTATGAGAGGTATGCTAAAAATCTATTCTCTTTTTCTTTTTTTTTCATCTTCTCTTTTTTTTCTTTTTTTCCTTTTTTCTTTTTTTTTGAACAGGGATCTTTGATATCCCGTTATTTTATTGCTTGGACCCTTGTCCAATTCATGCCCCTTGGCAATTTTTTTTTGAAATAAGCATATTCCATAGCTCTCTATGAAGAATTTTGGAATGGAGAGAGAGGTATCATGATAGAATGTGCGGAGTAGATTTTTGGTAGCTAAGAAATGCGCAACCCTCAAGGTGAGAGTTGGCATTTTTATTTGGTGGACTGGTGCGCAACTCTCAGTGTAAGAGTTGGCATTTTTGGTGGATGAGGTGCATGTTTGTGCGCAGCTCTCAGGGCGAGAGCCGGCAGTTTATTTGGTGGGTGCAAGTGAATCTCAATCATGTGTGCATGACTATAGTCTAACATCGGTCAAAAACAGTTTGACTAAGCTCAATGATCAGACAAGTAGCATATGACAAAAGGTTTTGTAAACAAGAATCATGTCATATGGCCTTGGTAGGAAATTCTTTATCATTGAGGAGCATGCTATTGTTTTTGATTTTGTAAAATAAATCCCAAGTTCTTTCATAAAAAGAGCAAGGTTCAAATCATCCAGCTATATCACATACTCCAATTACTTAGATAACATGGGGTCCCTATGATAGTTGTTCACAAGCTATAGGAATATTAGCGAGGAATAAAGAGTATGCAAACTTTTTATCAAAGGATAGCATGGAGATGTTGTGTCAAAAGTTTTGTCTTTTTTAATTTAAACAATTTAAACTTCAAAACTTTAGGAGATGCGAGGGTAGAGTTGCACAAACCACCGTTGAAGGTGAAGGAGCCGATGAAAGTCGTTTGCTTTGTCCTTCGCATGATGAGTTGCTTGATGTTGTGCATTGTGTTTGGGGAGATCTCGAATGTGAGAGTTATGCTTGAGAGATCTCCCCCACACTTGTTCCCCGTACCTATTTTTTATTTTCAAAGAAACAAAAAGAAAAAGAAAAACAAGTAAAAGGGCTCTGTCGGTTGGGAAACCCGAGGAGCTAGACTTTTATTGTGATTATAAACTTGTTCACCAACTTTTTTTAAAACTCAAGCAAGGCTAAGATAGGGATTGCAACATAGAACAAGCCTTAAATTATCTCCATGATAGATTACTCCTATTGATTATGACACCAACTCAGAGTTCATTAATCAAATTTCAACACCATGTCAAAAATTGATTAAAGAAGGCTATTTTAACCTAAGCACCATGCTTAATTTAAAAAGCCTAGGGATGTATCACATGTGCCCATGTGAATACACCCAAACATAGAGCAAATGACATAAGCTAAAGAAGCATGAAATTATGTGATCATATGGAGATAAGTACGAGAAAACAAGTTGGTAAACATTACCTTTGCTTTACCTGAGTGTAGTTGCCATAGCATGTATGTGTGAATCTTTGGAGTTCTTGCTGTGGTTAGCATGATGACTTAGCAAAGGTTTGGAGGCGAGCCCTTGTTGCTCGTAGAAGCAATGTTGGGTGGAGTTAGGCAGCCCACAACTGTTTTTATTTGGACATAGAGGGCCAGCCTACTCCTTGTCTCTCCTCCAAAAAAATTTTTTTTGAAGTCTTGGGACCTTCATGTGTCCCCATTTTTTTTCAAAGTCCAGGGACCTTCATGTGCCCCTCTATTTTTTCTTCCTTTTCTTTTAAAAATCCAGGGACCTTCATGTGTCCCTCTTTTTTTCTTTTTTTTCATGTATCATTTTCTTTTCTATTTTTTCATCAATAATTTTTTTTTTCAACACTCCACTTTTTTTTGGGGGGGGCAAGGTTGACATCATCCTTTACTTTGTTTTTTTTTGGATGACCACTTGGTGTGTATGGAATTTGGGCATCTCACCATCCTCCAAGAGCATCAAGGTTTGTAAGTGATGTCGCTCCTCGTTTTCAAGCATCGTATGACCCATGCTTTTCTCAACCTGAAATGGTTAGCGACAGGAATACCCGAGGGTGCATACTAACTCGAAGACAGTCCTTGCTTTTATTAAAAAGGAGAGTTGTTTTTTTATGATTAATCAAAATAATAATAGCAATGTTTTTTTTCAAGATAATCCGGGGGTATCTCCCGGCGTGCTTAAGTTTTGGTCTTAAACTTGACCGTGTGAACTTCATCTTGCGGCTATCAATGGTGGTGTAGTCCCCATCTACTCCACCAAACATTTGGCAAAATTGTTCAAGCTACAAGGTTCACCCCATCGTGCTACTACGGGATTTGCAATGTTCATGAAAACATAAGCATCACAACCATTCTCTTTAAAGGTTTGACAACTAGAACTAAGAGATGTTTCGATCCTCGTAGAAGTAGGTGGTCCGAAGCGAAAACAAACTCTAGAGACCATAAAATTGAGCTCAAAATATGAGAGGTTGCAACATGCTCATTTAGGGGCCCTCGCTTAATCTCTAGAGTTCTTGCTTCGGGCATGTCCATGGCCTGGAAGATTTCATCTTTAAAAGATATAACATCAAGGATGAACATTGAATCTCGGCCCTTATCAAGAACAATGTTTTGATGGCCGGAGGGACATGACTCTTGTTCGAGCGAGGGTGAAGTGAACGTTCCATTTCATAAGGATGAAAAGATAGCTCGGGTGAACGGGAATGTAAACTTCACTGCTCAAACAAGTAGCTTTGCTTTGCCATTGGGTTTCGGGGCAAGCGATAGGGCTAAAGCGAAGCAAAACTTTCAAACTTCTCATCTAGGCTCCCTTAAAATGGTTCTCTTTTTTAAAAAAATTTCAAGAGGGTGGCCTTATGAGAAGATCAAAATCAAGGATGGCATAGATATGGAAATCTCATAAAACCTCAAGACGTGTTCGAGGTTCTGCCATAATCCTTGAATTTTGATTGTGAACTCCGAAGGATAAAACATTCCTTCCTTCGGTGTTCGTGGTTCGGGTGAGGGCTCATAAGTCGAACCTAAAGAAGTTATGTGGTTGGATTCGACCAATAGGGATTCCCCCACACTCGACATAACTGTTGCCTAGAGGGTTCTTATGACGAAGAAGTGTGTTTGGCTATGAAGCACTCAAGCAATTCTACTTGATCTGTCATGGGTTTGCGTGTAAATCTCCCTCCAGCAGTCATGTCTAGGCACAGGTCAGCATTTATGTCAAGACCCATACAAAAGAGATGTAAAATTACACCATCGGGGAATGACATGTCTGGGCCAGTGTGTAATAACATTGAAAACTGGCCCAGGCTGCACCTATAGACTCCTTCTCATTTTGCTCAAAATCAAGGAGTGCCCTTGGTGGAGAGTTGAAACGGGACATAGGGAAGAATGCAAGACAAAGCTTTGTTTTAAGGTTCTTCCTAGTCCCCATTAAAACTTCCCATGGCATTAGTGTACCATTGTTTTGCCTCCTTGTTGATGGAGAACGAAAACAATTTCCACTTAAGAATTTCTTGTGTCATGACAGGAATGCTTAGGCATTAACACATCTCCTTGAAATCTTGCAGGTAGCTAAACAGGTCTTCATGATCAAGCCATGAGAAGGGTTGTGCCCGAACCAAGGTTTTGAATCTAGGGTGGAGTTCGTAGCCGAATGAAAAGTTTTATTTTTTAAAAAAATATTTTGGCTCAAAGAACTCGCCCTTTGAAGCAAAAAGATTTGGAATTGTGGTTGGCTTCATGGTGGTAGGTCAAAAGAAATGTTTTATAAAAAGGATTTTTTTTTGTTTTAAAAATAAAGGATACAGATACGAGGATAAACTAGGTTCGAAGAAATAGCAACCGTTCCCCGGCAACGGTGCCAGAAATGCTTGTTGGTATTTTTTAACGCAAACAGAAATAATCCGCAAGCGCAAGGAATTACCGTTGTAGCATTTCACCCGGAAGTATTCAGGGTATCGTATTTTCCACAGGGAACGGAGATACTTCTTCTAGCTAATTCGTCCAAGGACAACACAAGGATAGCTGATGAGGGTAGAGAAGGATTCCTATGGATTTGGGTCTAAGGATAGCTAAACTCTGCCTTTACTTGCTCACTTCGGGCACCGGATAACACTTGGTCTGCCAAGCGTTGCCGGCCTACGGCTCTACGTCGAACCCGAACGTGGGGGATTACGAGGGACGGACAGGGCTGTCACCACCTGCCGCCTACCACCTCAACCGTGGGGAACGAGGCAAACGAAGGTAGCCTCCAACCTAGACACCATGTCTAAGTTATTGCTACTACTCTAGTGTGCTAGCAAGGCTTACCCGTCCCCGGGGTCCTTCTACTAGAGTACCCGCCACAAGGACGGACGACGATTCCGCAAACAAGTAAGAGTAAAGTGTAACCAAAATAAAGACTTAATAACCAAGGGAACCACGAACACTTACTATGTACCCCATAGAGGTACAAGATGTCCCCCGTAGAGGTACAAGGCAAGCATCTGCCGAGGTACAAGCGGGGGAAGGTCGCCGACAAGCCCGGCACTTCTTCCCCAAACTCTCCCTCACATCTCTTCCTTCTACATTTCTATGTCTAGCTAGGGCCTTAGCCCATTGGAGTGGTGCTCTTCCTTGATGTGGTGTCGAATGAGGTGGGAATGCCCCTTCTTTTATAGGTGGAGAGGAGGGGGCTCTTTGGAAAAGTGCCATCCTCACATGGTAGGTTCAAAACTGACCTCATAGGGCGGTTTTGCACCTTCCATTCACAGAAGCCCCACCGCCATTCGCGTTGGGCCATCGGCATGGGCCACTTGGACGAAGATGGGCCCGGTCGGTGCCCGCGCTGGCGTGCCCGCGCCCGGGGCGCACGCGCCCGGGATGGCTCGACTGGGGCCCATCTTTTTCAGGCATGTGGGCCTCATCATCAGCTTTCCGTAGCCTGGTGAATTGCGCAAATCGGAGTCCGGATGAGGGATTTATGGCCAAATTACTACACCCCGCTCCTGTAGCAAATGATGGAGTTGGACTAGGTTTTTGGGCTTCCACCTCTTGGGTCCATGCTTGGCATTTTTAGACTACATTCGAGACCCAAATTATCCGTAACCGGGCCACCTTCTCGTATCATAGTTTTCTCCACTTCTTGGCCCTTTTTAGGTGTATTTCAGTGTTGACCTGCAAAACAAGTGAAACACCAAAACTTGTGGAAATTGTTAGCATAAAGCCCTATTCGCTAAGTTATGCGTGGATTTTTTTGTTAAGGACCGCCAACAGCCACGATGAATGTAATGTGCTCGATGCGGAAGTGTTGCTTGGTACCAAACTGAACCTCCAAGGTGATCTGCCCAAGCGGGTAAGAAGGCTTCCCTGGCATGATACCCCAGAAAGGTGTGTCGTAAGGTTGCAGCTTTTCTGGTGGGATGCCGAGCTCTTTGAACGCTGGATAAAACAGGATGTTCAGGGCACTGCCACCGTCGACGAGCACATTTTCAAAGCGAACGCCGTCAACCACCGGGTCAAGGACCAGTGGGAAGCGGCCGGCATCCGGGATCCGTGCCCACATATCGTTACGGCTGAATGATATGGGCTGCTCGGACCAAGCTGGAACCTTAACATCAGCTACGAGTCCATCGGGATCTTGCATCGCCACAATGGCTCACGTCAAGAGCTTTTTGTCACGGGTGTTCTCTAACCCCACCTTGCCACCGAAGATCACAGCAGTGACATTCTTCACAGGTTCCCTGCATACGTGACGCGGGTTGGCGTCCTGTGGCTCTTCTTCGTCTTCTTGCTGGTCGGCGGTCTTGTTCTTGGCCCTGGGATTCAGCCGGGGCTTCTTGTTCGAGGTAGACTTGACAAGTGCGTCGGTCAAGACCCGGCACTCACCCATGGTATGGCCCTTGCCCGGATGCCGAGGACAGTCTTGGGCAAGGATCTTCTCTAGGACCTCGTTGTGGACCGGCTTCTGCCCTTTCACCGCGTTGACGGAGTCGTCGTTACGGCTGCGGTTGCGTTTTCCTCCACCGTAGTTATCTTGACCACGGCGTTTGAAGGTGCGCTCGACGTCTCGAGGGCCGGAGCCACGGTTAAAGCATTGGTTGCCGCGACGATCCGTCTGTCGGCGCGGTGGTCGGTCATCCTCGCTTTCTTCATCAAATTCGTCATCCTGGCGATAGTTGCGGTGCACTGGGCCGTCTCCACCTTGGTTCAAACCATCGTCTACGAGCGCGTAGTCATGTGCGATGGAGAAGAGGTCCTCCATAGTCTTTGGCTGTCTAAGGAACAGAGCCTTCTGTAGGTCATGGCCTCGTGGCTGGACTAGGCCGTTGGTGAAAGCCTCGATGGGAGTCTCTGGGGAGATGTCGGTCACCCGGTTCCAGGCCTTTGAGAACCGCCGGATGTACTGTCGCAAGGACTCTCTGGGACGAAGCCGAATTTGCTTTAGAGCATATTTGGTCCCAGGCTGGACACAGGTGGGCTTGAAGTGGTCGATGAACATTTGACGAAGCTGTGCCCAGCTGTGTATGGATCCATCGCGCTGACGGAGTAGCCACGAAGTAACCATGTTGCCTAGCACCACCGGGAGGTAATTTGCCATGACGTACTCGTCGCAGTCGGCTGCTCGGACGGCGACCTCATAAAGCATGATCCAGTGCTCGGGATCTGCCTTGCCATCGTATGTTTTGATTTCTGAGGTACGAAAGTTTTTTGGCCATATGACAGCCTTAAGCTCCTCGAAGAACGGTGGTATGCCACCGTGATTCCTGCGGGCGCGATAGCGCTCGTCGATGTGTTCTCGGAAATCCCGACGCCTGGGCTGGATTACTTCGTCGTCTCGTTGACCCTGGGGGTTCCCGCGCTGACGATTGGGGCGACGACGGTTGCGTCTCGGAGCATCATTGTGGTACTCGACGAGGTCGTTATCGTACCCGTAGTATTCTTCGTCTTCGTAGCGTAGGCGTTCGCGTGCGGGGACGCCTCTCCCATTGTTTGAAGAATTATCGCCTCCGCTCTCGGATCGCTGATCACGTCGGTTGCGGTTATGCCGAGGACGACGAGAGCGGTATGAGGAGGCCATGGAGCCCATAGAGTGAAGCTCGTTGACCTAGTCCTCAGCAACAGCCAAGAACTCACGGATTTCGTCCACTCCAGGGGTTCGGAGGCAACTGCTTTGGCTTCTCCATGGCCACTGCGATGTTGGTCGTGGGAGTCTCGTGGACGGGCGCATTGCCGACCACATCGAACTCGTTGCGCAGGTCGCAGCGCCATGGTCGGCGTCGTGGCGCTATAGCGCCCCTTCCACCATTTGGATCTGCTTGGGCGAGCTCGTCGGCACGACGTCGATCCCGATCTGCATTGCGTGCTTCCCTCTGTCGCCTCTATTCGTCTGTCTCGTTTTGTACGGGAGGCTCGTTGTTGCTAATCATGAAGATTGTCCCATCAAATCCCGGAGGACGTATAGGGAAGCTAAGCAAGTTATCGTCAATGCCTGACTTGTGCTCGGCAGCTGGCGGAGTAGCCTTATTGGTAAGATCTTGATCTGCATCCTCTTCGTCATCGGAAAGAAGGCAATCGGTGTATCCGAAGGATATCACCGGCGAATGCTCTAGCTGTGCGAGCAGATCAGACATAGTCGGTGTGATCGGGTCGGTGTCCTGAGGCATGGGATTTAATTCCCGAATTTCTACCATGCCGACCATGTGCATTGGGTCCTGGGGAAAAGAGTTCACAACCAGGCATCCACTGTCTGCTGCTGAACACTTCTTGAGAATGTCATGGCCGCGTTGTCCAACCCAAAGGGGAAAGTCTCCTGGTTACTGCGTGGTGGAGCAGATGGTCCTGCGGGCAGTGGTTGGACTTCTTGTTGTCGTCGTTGTTGGCGAGAACGATATCGCCATCCCTCCTCAATGAACTCCTCCAGCCTTGGGAGAGGTGAAAATCGTGCTCCGTAGGGGGTTGAGTCAAGGCGAGGCGGTCGGCGGTTGCGACCGGACGTTCCTTCTTGTCGGGCAGGCATCCGAGAACGATTCAGGTTGGGATCTAACCGACGAGAATTGTTGATCGGGCCAATTGTCCCGCGAGTGCTTGGAGATGCGACTGGACCATGAGCCGCTGGGAGATCCGGATCTAGTCCACGTGTCCGCGGGCATGATGGTGCCGGTGAGACTCGACGGCGTGAAGTCGAGAAAATGCTGATCTTGACGAGCCGTTGGCGAGTAGTTTCAACCGGATCCCTAATCTCGACTAGACCTCGGCCTTGGCGATCAATGTTGAGGGTCGTTAAGTGTCAATTTTTACCGTCAACTAGACATGAAAAAGGACCTAAACATAATTAATTTCTAGATATAGGGCTTACACT
The DNA here is from genome assembly GCA_018135685.1 of Themeda triandra. Lineage (NCBI taxonomy): Eukaryota > Viridiplantae > Streptophyta > Magnoliopsida > Poales > Poaceae > Themeda > Themeda triandra. The sequence continues at coordinate 14,360 of JAENPR010002227.1, read as the reverse complement.
AATAGAATTCCACGAGTTTTGGTGAATGTCTCTGCTTCGTAGGGTGTCACCGAAAATACCCAAGGAAGGCCCACATGTCAAGTTTACATAGAGATAATCGGGAACCGGTGAAAATTCATGTAACTGGAAGGTTCGAGAAGGCTCGGACCAAACGGGAGCCCAAACGGGCTCGGTGGAGAGTCGGCCGACTCCCACCCTTGGTCGGCCGACTCATGACTGGACCAATCAGCGTCGCCTCGCGGATCCCCGTTCCACCGCCTTTGAGGATGAATAATAATCGTCCGTTTAGGTCGGTTTGATCCGAGGGCTGTGGTGCATCCTAGAGGGCTATATAAACAGGGGCCCCGGCCCCTGGAGGAGGCAATCCCTTAAACCCTAATTCATTATCTCCCGGCGGGATCGAGTTGTAGAGGCGTCCCTTGAATGGATGACTTCTCTTCTCTAGAGAATTAGAGCTAGACACTCCAATGTAGTAGATTAGATCTAGATGAGAGTTAGGGAGAGCGGAGCTACGCTCCGGTTCGGAGAAGTCTTCAGAGATTTGGTATGTCTTTGTATCTACTCTTGTAAGACTTATGCTTCAATATATTTATCTTCTCTATCTACTTTATGCCTTTCATATGTATGCTTAGTATAGTTGTTACATTCTAGCATGGGATCTTCGCTCGTATTGAGTGCTCTAGTTATCATATGTAATTAGAGTAGTAATCGATAGTGTAGGCATGGTGTCTAGACTATAGGTTACCTGAGGTTGCGCCCAATCCCACGGATAGTTGTGGTAGCCCCAGAGGTGACAGCTCTGTCAGGCCTTTGTATTCCACCACGTTCGGGTTGGTGTTTCGTAGAGCTCTCGGCAGCCTTCTCCCAACTACTCTTTACCCAGTCTTCTTCGAGAGTTGGAAAGGACCTGCTGCTCCAAAGTGCTATTGTGTGATCGCTATATCTAACCATTCCCTGTTATCATAGAACCCAGAGTATTAGAGAAGTATTTAGGAACCTTAATCTCTCCCGTTGTCCTCTCACTCTAGCTAGCTATTCATTTATTATAGAATTCTCATGTGTGCTTTTATTCTTATATCCTATCATATATCATTTACCCCTGCTTTAGTCTAGTTGGTTTACTAAGTTAGTAGATGCATGATGGTGAATTATCAGATTCTTTAACCCTTGCTTCCCTGTGGTAAAATATAAATAACGATACCTGGTTTACTCCCGGTAAAATGCTACAATGGTAAGTTCTGTGCGCTTGCGGAATCCTTCTTATTTTATGTGCACTTAATTTATACCAACAAGCATTTTTGGCGCCGTTGCCGGGGAAGCAATCGGTGTTAAGTTTTTGATAGTGATCTTGATGTCTGCTAATTTAGTGTATCACTAGCTTTAGTAGGATTACCCCTTGTTCTGTTGAGTTGTGGAATAGACAGGACAAAAGATGTCGTTTCGACCTTCCGACAAGTTTCCACAAGACAATGAAGAGCCCAGGGTCCCCCAACATTCAACATTCATCAACATTGGAACCCTGCCACCTCACAGAATGTAGAAAAGGTCGTCGTCACAAGAATTTCAAATCACTTCACAAGTGACGAACATAGATGCTGCACCACTCACAATATTTCATCATGTGAGTCATGGTAAGTATGATCAAGAAAGGTGAGATAGTCTTGCTCATGGACTTTAAAATTGATGAGTAGTTATCTTTTTAACTTCTTGCATCTCACTACATGTTTACTTTTAAGAATTCATGCATCCACTCTATTCTTTGATATTTGCTCAATCCATTGCATGTTTTGTTTCTTGCATTCATCCATGCCATTTGCATCTAAAAAAAAAAAATCCTCACCATGATCATGCTCTGTCATCTCTGTTTTAGTAACTCTCTATAATGCTTTCATGCTACCTTTGTTCGCTAAAGCATGCTTTGGTTTGGAAGTACTCGAAATACTTCCATTGGCTTTTAAATTAAGCGTGGTGCTTAGGTTAAATAGCCTTCCTTAATTAAATTAGACACGGAGTCTAGTTTGGTTATTGAGCTAAAATTATGTTTTAGTAGATATTGGTTATTTTGTTGGACTAACCCCTACGAGAAAACTCTCAAATCCAATTTGGGTAAGTCAAGAGATGAACACACTTCGAGAGATGAAGCAAGGCGTACGATGAACTCCAACAACTTCGCACAAAAGACACAACTCATTCATCGTCCAAGGAAGAATTGTAAGTAACAAATATCATTCACATTGTCTTTTGTTGCAACTTACCTTTGCCTTGAACCATGTTAACGTGCCATAAAAAGAGTCAAGTTAGAAAATATGATAAATAAAGTCTATGCTAAAGTAACTCGAAATCCATCTCCTTGTTAGCATAGATGAACTTTCAAATAGAAGGTGGATAATAGCCCATAGTTTGAAATTGTTGCAATCCTTCGGGTATGGGTCCACTAACATTTTGCGGGAAAGAATTTATGATGTGCCTTGTTCGTGGATTGGCATCACCTGTGAAATTGCCACTTCGGTGATAGAAGAAAGGAAAAGACAAGAGTGCCACAAGAAGGATCAACATCTTGAACTCACTCAAAGAAGTGGATTAATGCGACAAGCTATGAGCAACTCCGAAGACACCATCTTGCATGTCGGCAGCAAGGACAAGGATGGAATGGCATGCATCCTTGTGTCAACCAATCATCATCAAGGGTTGACTATCGCCCAAGCCCAAGAAGACCATGAACAACTACAAGATGATGTCCCGAAGCTATTGGAGATGAAGTATGCATACAAATAATAATGAAGCCTCTTCTTGATCATCAAGACAGATGGCGTGTCGTTAGCTGCAACTCTTCGCCATGCTGCTAGAAACCATCAAGGAAGAACTCGAGTCTACATCTCCAATGAACATCAATTCATCAACCAAGACTCAGCAAATCAAGAATGGTTGACGAAAGAAGAACATGCAACTGTTGTACGCTCATCCTGGATTGGACAGTACAATCAAAAGCAGAATGCAAAGGAGAGATCTCTACTCAACGGACCTATAATCAAAAGTCCCTCTCAGACAAATGAAGGCTTAAGAACAGAGGACAAACAGTATCTGAGGACATAGGAGTACAACACACCCTGAGGGATGACTCAACACTCGTATTTGGTTTTACGTGGCGAGCGACAACAAGGTCAAGCATGGGGGAGGAAGGCCGATGACTCTTCAAACAATGATTCAGCAATGCTCTTCCTCTTTTCAAGCCCCCGTCGCTCTGGCATGTTGAGAAGAAACAATGAGTGGAGCACAAGGTCTAGGAAGGAAAAAGGAGTGCAATTAGAAGACAAGATGCTCATGAACAAGTCAAGGAGAGAGGTAAACTCCAAGAAGAAGTAAAGGACCACTAGAAGCATCTACTCTTCATCACAAGGTACTCTAGTGATAAAGACTGCTGGACAAGAAAGAACATGGGTGACTCCTTTCCGAGAGTTACCATCTCAAGAGGTGCAGTTCTCAAGGTCTCTACCTTTGGGATCAAATGATGCACCGAAGGAGTGAACGTGACAAGAAGTCCCTGTTCGGAGGACTTAAATCATCGAACCCTCGCCAAGGAGGTAACTTGGTATTTATCGGCATTTCCTTTCACAGATTGCATTTTCCTTTAAGCATATTTGTTTTCCCTACATGCATCTTAATTGTATCTTCGCTTTACTATCTCCTCTAGAAAAAGAAAATAAAGATGTTGTGCATTTGCATCCGAAAACTACTAAGCCCCATGTGAATAATCATTCATTGTGGTGGCATAAAAATAATTTTTTAGCATATCTATTTTCTCATCTGCATTCCTTTATTATAAAAAAGATAAAAATATTTCTTGTGATCCCGTTATAAGACATTTGAGTTAAGGTCAATTTGTTCTAGACAACCAAGGCTTAGAGGTTTTATCACTAACGCTAATCAGTTCCACAAGCTTTGTTGTCTATTTGAGCTTCCTGAACATAAAGGATCAAGAAAAGCTAGCAGACGAAGGATGTCCAGTCTCTGTCAAGTGCTTGCCCTCAACAGTTGAACGCTGTCTCCAACGGCAACTATCCACGAAACTCCGGGAAGACTAGAACTTCTTCACCGCCTCGTCGGCAATATCCGAGACTATGTCAACATCCATTTTGCTTGGGGAGAGCATCCCCGTGTATCAAGCTAAGTGTTCCAACTTGTCTATTTATTTATAGAGCTTGCTAAACAACTAAAAAAAGATGCATAACCTTAGAAACCTAGAAAGATTTCCTTATTTATCTTTTCTACTTTTGGAGAGCTCTTATTAACTTGTCTTTAAGTAATCCCCGGAATAAACTCTACATGGAGATGATGAATAGTTGCTCTGCCGTAATTCCTTTCAAGTACCTAGTTTTCAACCTTGCACTCTCCCGAGTTTTAGACACAACTTGTTTAGATTTGAGATTTGCTCGAACACGAAACTTGTGGGTAGCGAATGCTTGATCTAAGTCTAGGTAGTTGGTGGATATGATATGGGAAGGTTTTGAGCTGCTGTCCATCTTGTTCCTAGAGATACTAGAGTTCTGGAGAATTTATCTTTGAAAATATTAAATTCCTGCATGATGAGTTCCTTTATGACGAGAGTTTAAATTCCTACCACAGCCATATATTCATGCTTACTAGATCAGGAAAACCCATCTATTTATATAGATCATTTTTGTAGGCATTGAGTGTAGTCTTTATAGGCATTGAGTGTGGTTATGCTGTGGACCCATAAGGAATCAGTCATGCAGTTAAAGTCAATACTATGTGCTCTCCATCCATTGATCTATGCTACTTCTGTCCTCAGAAGCACGCACCCATTTTATAAATACTACATTCATTCTGTGCTACTTCTGTCCCTAGAAGTACCACCTACATATAGATCCATATCCACCATATATTGTGCTATCTCTACCCTGGAGATACGCACCTATGCTGCTCCTACCCTGGGAGTACGCATTTCCCCACATATTGTGCTGTCTCTACCCTGGAGATACGCGCTTATGCTGCTCCTACCCTGGGAGTACGCATCCATCCATCCATCCATCCATCCACATATATATATATGCCACTCATTTCGTTCCATTCAGAAAATGTTCTACTCCTACACTGGGAGTGAACACTCAAAAATATTCATGGCCATCCTATCCTGGGAGTGAACATCTAGAGATAATCATCGCCGTTCCAATTGCCTACATAAAAGCTCCAGTCATTATCATTTCAAGTTATACACTCCCCGTTGCTAAAGTTTTGTTTTCAGAGGATTGGTTGCTATGTAAAAAAAAAAAAAAAGAAAAAAAAAAAAGAAAAAAAAAAAGAGAGAAAAGAGAGAGCAGCCAAGTCCTTCCTTTCAAGAAGTTTCAAAGTTTTCGAATAAAGGGAGTCATGTTATCCCCAAAGGAGCAAGTGCGAGAAGTAGATGTTCACCAAGTGATCACCCCTCATAATCATTTCCTTATCATCATCATCTTATCATCCATCTCATTTCCTCATTCACATGCACATATGACTTTATTATTATTTTAGTTCCTATTGGATCCATGGTTTAACCGTGCAATATATGCAAGTGAGTTTGAGTGTCTCCCCACCTATGAGCTCCACATAAGCCTATTAGAAAGTAGGGTGAGAGAGAGAAGGCACTTTCCACTATGCCTTAGTTCCACAAATACCACATATTTTGAGAGAAGAGAGAAGGCATACACTACTCATGCCTTGGAGAGGATCCGGAAATACCACAAATGAGAGATCTCGAAAGGTTCATACAAGGAACTCGAGTTTTTATTTGAAAATCTTGCAAAAACTCGAGAATAATAGTTGATCAAAGAGCGAGAAACATAGCGCTTGACTTGACCGTTGTCTTTCAACCGCTCAAGACCCAAGTGACGGTTACAAGCCCCATGGTGAAAGGTAATATGAGTAAGTTTTGAAGTCGAATAGTTCACTCTAATCCGGAGGGGAGTTCTTGTTTGAACGCATGTGTACTTTTGAGGCGTGAAAGCATTGTAGCAACTCCTGATCCACACTTGAGTTTATCTTTGCTCGGGACGAGCAAAAGGTAAGCTTGGGGAGTTGTTGACGGTCGTTAAGTGTCAATTTTTACCGTCAACTAAACATGAAAAAGGACCTAAACATAATTACTTTCTAGATATAGGGCTTACACTAATAGAATTCCACGAGTTTTGGTGAATGTCTGTTTTCACGGTAGGTGTCACCTGAAAATACCCAAGGAAGGCCCACATGTCGGGTTTACATAGAGATAATCGGGAACCGGTGAAAATTCATGTAACTGGAAGGTTCGAGAAGGCTCGGACCAAGCGGGAGCCCGAACGGGCTCGGTGGAGAGTCGGCCGACTCCCCTTGGTCGGCCGACTCATGACCTGGACCAATCGGCGCGGCCTCGCGGATCCCCTGTTCCACCGCCTTTGAGGATGAATAATAATCGTCCGTTTAGGTCGGTTTGATCCGAGGGTCAGTGGTGCATCCTAGAGGGCTATATAAACAGGGCCCCCGGCCCCGGAGGAGGCAATCCCTTAAACCCTAATTCATTATCTCCCGGCGGGATCGAGTTGTAGAGGCGTCCCTTGAATGGATGACTTCTCTTCTAGAGAATTAGAGCTAGACACTCCAATGTAGTAGATTAGATCTAGATGAGAGTTAGGGAGAGCGGAGCTACGCTCCTCGGTTCCGGAGAAGTCTTCGTGAGATTTGGTATGTCTTTGTATCTACTCTTGTAAGACTTATGCTTCAATATATTTATCTTCTCTATCTACTTTATGCCTTTCATATGTATGCTTAGTATAGTTGTTACATTCTAGCATGGGATCTTCGCTCGTATTGAGTGCTCTAGTTATCATATGTAATTAGAGTAGTAATCGATAGTGTAGGCATGGTGTCTAGACTATAGGTTACCCGAGGTTGCGCCCAATCCCACGGATAGTTGTGGTAGCCCCAGGGTGATAGCTCTGTCGGCCTTTGTATTCCACCACGTTCGGGTTGGTGTTTCGTAGAGCTCTCGCAGCCTTCTCCCAACTACTCTTTACCCGGTCTTCTTCGAGAGTTGGAAAGGACTCTTTGCTCCAAAGTGCTATTGTGTGATCGCTATATCTAACCATTCCCCTCGTTATCATAGAACCCAGTATTAGAGAAGTATTTAGGAACCTTAATCTCTCCCGTTGTCCTCTCACTCTAGCTAGCTATTCATTTATTATAGAATTCTCATGTGTGCTTTTATTCTTATATCCTATCATATATCATTTACCCCCTCGCTTTAGTCTAGTTGGTTTACTAAGTTAGTAGATGCATGATGGTGAATTATCGATTCTTTAACCCTTGCTTCCCTGTGGTAAAATATAAATAACGATACCTGGTTTACTCCCGGTAAAATGCTACAATGGTAAGTTCTGTGCGCTTGCGGAATCCTTCTTATTTTATGTGCACTTAATTTATACCAACAATCAATCAGCTTGATTAGATCTGAGTTGTCAATCGGCCTCCTCTGGTAGCGAGGAAACCGATCTCGAGATGCTTGAAGTGTTATCGCTCCTGCAGCTGCCGAAGGTAGCGCGGAGTTTTGCGTAGCCAGTGCTGGGACCGGTGACGAGGAAGGCGGTGCTATGACCAGTTGTGCAGCGGACGGCTCTGGAGCCGGCTGCGGTGCAGGCGGTGCTGGGACCGACCTGGTTGCTCCTGTGAACGCGAGGGACGCCATCACACCGGTGGTCCAGGAGATCGACCCGATGGTGACGCTGAGGCCGGCCTCGAAATTCATGGAAGTGGGGAAGGAAACCATCTGGATCGCCTTGAGATCAAAAACGCCACCCCCTACCTGGCGCGCCACTGTCGATTACGGCTAACCGGCAGTCTACCATGGGATGCCCCACGGTAGTAGAGTCTCGGCAAGGGATACGTTAAGATCCGTGATCTGGATGTGAGGAGCAAGACAGACAACCAAGACAAGGGTTTATCCAGGTTCGGGCCGCTCGGAAGCGTAATACCCTACGTCCTGCTTCTCGGTTGATGCTATATTATCGAGTATCTGAGTACAAGGAGGTCTAAGCTCTCTAGATCTAGGATGTTAGAGAACAGATCCTATCAGATGAATAGTTGCGTTCTAGGGGGTCCTTGGCCACTTTATATAGCCAAGCAGCCAAGGTTACATGTACAGAGTTCGGTTTCATTACGTCGTGTCCTAGACGGACTCAAGCTATTCTAACCGACTAAGTCTACTTGCAGGCCAAGTATCCTTGTGCGCGATCCACCTCCTGGTCGGTTGCGGACCACGGCTTCGTCTTGTTATCCAGCCCGTCAGCCTGGTCGACAATGGGTTGGACTTCATCTGGTCTGGGCCATCTTGCCGAGTAGCCCTGAGACTGTCTATGCGGGTATATGGGGTTTATACCCCCACAGTCGGCCGACCTCCAAGCTTGGCCTCTCAACACTCTAAACCTTTTTCCATGAAATTCCTAGGAGAGTGAAGGCTAGGTGTGGATCGAAGGTAGTGATATTTTTAGTGATTCCCTAGTCTAGTGGTTGATGAAAGATAGAAGATGAGTGGCAAAAGTGGAGGCATGGCTCAAGTGATTCCCATGGATCATGGGGGCACTCAAGCATGCCTCGTTGACCACTTTGCATATGTGAGTTGGTGGTTTGATCCCAAGGTGAAGAGGGGTATCTATGCTTAGAGTGATGGACCAAGGGACCACTTCTTTCAATGTTTGGCTAGCATAGTGTGTATAGGATTCCTATGTGAGGTGAGTGGAAGACAACAGGGTGCCTAGGGGTTCATGTGTGGGTCGACCGACCAACAGTTGGAAAGCCATTGAGCATCCAAGTGTTGTTCCTAAATCTACACATCTAGCCAAAGTGAAAGAAGCATGAGTGGGCCCAATGGTGGGGTCGGCCGACTCCACCTTTGGTGATCCACCAGCTCAAAAGCTTAGTGCAAGTTGCTCTCAAGGTTATGATTGGCTTAGCGGCTTAAGCACTCTTGCTTAGCTAAATGGAATGGTGAGTTTCTTCATCTTTCCTTGCTAAAGCAAGAGGTGAGAGAGAGGGCCTAGCTCCTAGAATGCAAATCGACAGTCTCCTGCCTTTCTTTTCCTGTAATACTCATCCTAGAGCTATATGATCACACATACAAGAAGCTGGAAGGAGGTGGGCCCAACCACTGGGTCGGTCGACCCATAGGTGGCCTCCCCCAAGCTCTGGTGACACTCTCAAGCAATAAGCCAACTAAGTGCACCGAAAGTTCTTTGCTTAAAACTGCAGAGGTTGTCAAGCTAGCTTCATCTAGATGCTCAAGTAAGCCTATGAAGCTATACATGTCATGATTTTTATATTTTAGCTTGAGCAAGTCATGAACATGGCATGGCAAAGCAGTGGGGCAAAGTTGGCAGGTGGGTGGCACCAAGGCTGGGTCGACCGACCCAGCCATGAGCCCCATCTGGTGCCCCAAGTTGCTCAGCAGGTTAAGCAAAAGGTTATCTTATTTTTTTTGTTTTATGCATGATGACTAAGTATTATGTTGAAATAAATAATGCAAAGGTAAAAGTAAACATGCAATTGGAAAGGGAAATGTTTTTGGGTTTTTGGTTATGGCTACTACTACACTAAGCTTGAGAAGGCTTGGAACATTAAAGAGAAGAGAGAAGGCCAAGTGAGCTTGAGATGATTCTGCTGGTTGTGATGTGGGGTTGAGCTCACATTGGGATGCTATTTATAGGGGTGAAAGGGCAAGGCAAAGCCACCCAAAGGGGCAGGTCGGCCGACCTGGCCCTGGCCCCTATGAAACATGTTCTCACTTTGGACAAGGAATCTAGCCTCATGTTTACAAAAAGTCACAAAAATTGGACCATAACCCTGGTCGGCCGACCAAGGTTTGTGCCCCCCCACCACTTTAGTCATGCTATGTCAGGTTGTCTGGTAAAGATGGTGGTGGTCGCGGTCCAAAGTTGCTGCTGGTTGCTTCGGATTCCTATGTTTAGTGTTTGATGAAAGAGAAAAGGAGAAAGCAAAAGTGGAGACAAGCATCAAAGTGATTTCCATGGACCATGGGGACACTTAAGCATGCATTGCTACTCCCTATGCTGGCTTTGGCTGGTGGCTTGCTCCCTAAAGCATCCAAGATGCTTAAAGTGGCATCCTAAGCTAAAGTCATGAGCAATGGACCATCTCTCCTCGAATTCTGGCTAGTGTGGTAGGCATAGGATCCTTGGTTGTCATCATTGGGAGGCAGCAGGGTGCCTGGTGGCACCAAGTCCAGGTCGGTCGACCTGGGCTTTGGAGCCCCAGGGCATCCTATGTTGCTCCTTGATCCCCGCTTCTCAGCCGTAGTGAAGATAAGTGGTGGACCCACATGCCGAGTCGGGTGGCCTGGTCATGGTGGCCCCACCAGCCATCTTTTCTCTAAACACTCTTCTCAAGTTTTATTACCTATGTCTAAATTATTTTATCGAAATAAAATATGCAATTTTAAAAGTAAACATGAGATAACTACGACATACCTTATCGGTGAGGGCTCCATGTTTTAGGTCCATAGAGCATGACCTTTCCATTGACAATTGGGCTTGAATGTGCATCATCCCATCCTGGAGATGGAAAGGGATGATTGCACTTTGCCATGCCATCGAGATCTCCATTCTCTTCTTGATCAAGGTTTCATTCAATGTTCATCGCATTTGTGAATTTCTCTCAAAGACTTACCCTCATGGATTTGAACTTCCTGCAGGGGTTAGTCTAGGCATACAACCAAAGTCTACACTAGAAGTTTTGGTTCAATTAATCAAACTTGATTCCATGTCTTATTTGATTATGGTAGGCAGATTAACCTAAGCACCATGCTTAATTTAAAGGGCCTATGGAAGCACTCTTAAGAAGTACAACCAAACCAAGACCTACTAGAGTGGAAAATGGAAGTTTGAAAATGAAGCACATCGATTCACAACAGGTGTAAGATTGAATGACAAATCGGAGAACCATTTTTTTTGGTTGGTTCTCACATTCCTTCGATCAATTCATCACTCACAATTTGTGATTGAATTGTGAGTGATGTAGTCGTTCCATCACTAATGATGGGATGGTTTTCTCTTGACGACGACTTCCTCTCTGTTGGTGCAAAACTATCGCTTCGCCTTTCCCAATAGCAAGAATGGGAAAAGGCGAAGACAGATGGCTTTTATGGAAACATTCTAATGATGAAAGTCCCACACACCTACAGGAAGTGTTGGAGATGGGCATTGGCGTTCCCATGTGGCTTCCCACAAACGGGTTGGCTTGCACCATATTGATAAGCACATACTCAAAAGTTGCATCCCCCAAGCTAAGCTGCGAACCCGTGGTGACATAGTCAGCCAACGGTGCAGAATAGTCAAGGATGATCTTTTGGGTCATGGCTTCTTTGATAACCAGTGCAAAGCCTCCTTCTTGAATGGTTTTAGGTTCCAAAATGAACCTTGGAGGTGGAATTTGACAATGTCTAGTTCACCTCAACAACTGTTCATGCACCGTCTAGTTTCACGATAATGAGAAGCAAGACAGGTGGGAGATAAACCCCTAACACTGCTCGATAACTAGATTGGTCATTGACCCTAGATTCGATCCTATTAAAACTCCTAGGCTGACGCTTTCCCCGGCAACGGCGCTAGAAATGCTTGTTGGTATTTCTTAACGCAACCACCAGAAGTACGGCAGCAACGCTAGAAATACCAGGAGGGGTAATTCTATAACTATTGGATATTCTGCAAGCGCATAGAATGTACTGCTGTAGCATTTCACTGAGGAGTATTCCAGGGTTGTCGATTTATATTTCTCCCAAGGGAAAGCCGTAGCTAGGAGTTAATAGGGGAAGGAGATCCAGGTGTCTATAATCTAGTATCACTAGTGGAAGAGGGATAAACGGAGTGTGTAGGAAAGATGGATCAATGAGTTAGCAAGAGAGTCTAGGATGTAGAGTGATAGCTAAGCGGGAGGACAACGAGTGAGTGAAGACTCCTATGTATCTAACTCTACTTCTGTGGACTAATCTAATCTAGTAGTGGACACACACTAAAGTCGCTAACCTTAACTACTTGGCTGCTCGGGAAGTCGACTGCAATAGGAGACGAAACTCCTATCCAAGCGGACCTTTGGCTTATGGACGCCCTATCGACCAAACCCGACGCGAATAGAACCTAATGAGAAGCGCAGACCTGTCACGTTCACCGCCACTCGCTATTACACGTCAGAACGAGTGGTGACATTCAAAGGTAGGTTTTAGCTTAAGCACCACGCTTATGCTAACGCCTACAACTCAGACTAAGTATACGACCTAGCCCAAGCCCCGTATTACCGGCGAAGAAAACAGCCAAATAGACAAGACTAACTTATCTAGTGTACAACTACTACAAGACAGACTAGAACACTACAACACTACTACTAGAATAGTATTGCACTAAGTAAGTACTGAAAGTAAATACTCAGAAAAGTAAAGGAAAAATAGATATATTAAATACTGAAAGTATTACAAGAGGAAGACATACTAGACTCTCCAGAAGGCGACTCCGGAGACCCCGAGCTTCGCTTGACCCACTCTAACTCCCACACTACTATTACTACTACTACTATAATGGACTACATAGCTTCACATGGCTCTCAAGAGGCTTCTTATTGATGTCTTACAAATGAGGCCTAGGGGGTCTATTTATAGTGGAGAGGTGGAGTAGGGGCTACTCCAAGTGGGAGGTGGAGTAGGGGCTACTCCACTGCCACATCATCGATCCGCGTGCTCCTTCCTTCTCCACCTTTGGATCCACCGACCTCCCAACCGCCTTAGATGGACGGCAGTGGGAATTCCACACATGGGAAATGTGTGGGAAGGCGGTTGGAAGCCAACTGACCTTGGGAGGGGCCCACACCCAGGTCGGCCGACCTGGAGTTGGCTGACCTGTGGGTCCCAGTCCCCTTCTAGAAGCTCCTGATGTCAGTGGGAGGCCAGGTCGGGTGGCAAGCCACCGAAGCCAGGTCGGGTGTCCAGGTGCCAGGCCAGGTGGCAAGCCACCAATAGTGGGGACAGCATCTGGAAGCCAGGGCCAGGTCGGCCGACCCACCTATGGTGGGTTGCCACCTGTCCTAGCTCCCCATCGACTTCAGGATCTTCTAGAAGGCTAGTAGGACCCACAGTCAGCCAAACCCTAGGTCGACCGACCTGGGATGTGGGCCCCCTAAAGGTCGGTTGGCTCCCACCGACGTTCCCACACATGTCCCATGTGCCAAATTATCACAGCCCTTGATCTATGGCGGTTACAAGGTCGGTTTGATCCAAGGGCATGGAAGATGGAGCACGCGGATCGCTGACGTGGCATTGGAGTAGCCCCTACTCCATCTCCCCCTATAAATACCCCCCTAGAGAGTCTAGTTTAGCATGAAACATTAGGAGAAAGCCACTCTCTAGTATCTTTGCTATGTTAGAGGGAAGAGGTGAGGAGTTCCAAGAGGAGGAGTCCCGGCCTGTCAGGAATCTTCTTCCAGGAGCGCCTCAGCGGATGCTTGTCTTCTAGTAAGTCTTCTTTCTAGTTGCCTTTCATTCGAGTACTTTCTAGTATTTACTTTCTGTCTTAGTTTATCTTAAGTATACAACCTTTCTACTGGCACATTGCTTTACTTTTGTGAAGTGCTTAAGGCTTTTGCAAAGCCAAGAGTAGTAGGATTAGTGTAGAGGTGGTGTCTAGACTAAGAATACCCTTGTGGACTTCTTGTCGCACTCGAAGAACGCCAGTAGCTAGTGTGACAGGTATCTGCTTGGACATTAGGAGTTCTCTTCGTTGTTGTAGGCAAGTTGCAAATAATAGTTGGTCTGCACTGGTAGCTACCTTGGAAAGTGTTTTGCCACTCTCTTTTCACCTATCAGCCACAGTAGGAAGGTGAGTTAACCCTCGCGTATAATTAGGATAGCTTAGCCAGAACCCAAGTACTAAGAAGACCTCTCTATCCTATTACCATAGACCCTTTGTTTCATCCCTGGACGACCTTGAGCCTAGTTAGTCCACTTCTCGTTCCCTGTGGAAAATACTACACCTGGAATACTCCCGGTGAAGTGCTACATTGACCATCGTCCGCTTGCAGTAAATCCGTTTGCCACCTCTGGTGTCAACAATGAGCTTCGCATCCTCTGGGTTCCCAAACAGTGCACGCAGGCAGTCGACCACGGGCAGGTACCACACCGACAGCGCAGGGCTTTTCCTCCGAGTGTAACCCTGTTCTTCCTCCTCCTGCTGAGCCGAGATCTGCTTGGCCGTAGCACTGCCCTTCTTAGCCCCCTTCTTCTTGTTCGGACCACCCCGCAAGGCTTTGTTGTCGTCTGCATCCATGCAACAGTCGGCATT